>JAQIXX010000167.1:0-83951 GCA_034700605.1 Willowsia nigromaculata | reverse complement strand
ATTGATAAACAAGTCACATATCAGCTTTCTTGGTACGGTTGCAAGCTCCATTAGCGTTCAAAAATGGGACAAAAAGCTAGATACCTATCATTCCAGAAGTTAATTGAATGGTTTTTTATATCAACTGAAGTAATTATCAAACCTGTCTCATCCTGATACGATTCTTCAATCTGACTACCTATATATAATGTCTTATACGCAATTTGTGCTAAATTCCTTCTTTGTTCATGATGGCTTACTCTGCAAACTTTTACAATAAATGTGTAGATTATGTAGGCTTAAGTAAACAAAAAAATTGCCAGTGTCTTATTACGTGCTCCCAAGCAAGAAGTATGTGAAAAACATTTTTACAGAATATAGCCTTTTGAAAGCTTTTTTGAAATTTTCATATACCGACACAAAACTCAAATAAGTGATTTTTATTGAAGCTTAATCATCGCCCAGAAAAGAACATCAACAAGAAATAGCAACAGCTTGTCAATTTTTTAAACGTTACAAGAAAAGGATAATAGTAGATGTAAAAGCAGCTACAAAGACGAACGCGAAACATGCCATTAAGGTACGATATTTTTTTACTCCTATCATGTCCTATAAGGAATGCCGGATTGTGTAGAATTTTAAACAGATAATAGCTAAAGTACAGCTGCCAAGTCATCTTTGCAGATAAAATTGACGCTGGTGATTATGATGACGGTTTGATGCTGTCGCTTCTCTGCACAAGTTATAAAAATTCCCATTATTTTACGGTATACGTCTTGTATTTTACCTGTGTGCCATTTCGTTCGAATCATCCATGACGTGACATGAAGGCATGCTACCACGAAATGCAATACATAAAATCTGCTTGTTTCATGCTCATTCGCAGTTCAGTTCGTTACATGATGATGTGTTTTTGATGTGCTTCGTGCAATTTAACAGCGCAATGCAATATAATGACTCTGTTTTTGTAACGAGGACAGTGCTACGCACACAATGAGGAACGACTTGTTGCAAGACGGCTGCATTAAATTCTCTGATGACAATAAAAGACGAGCTGCAATTTGGTAGTTTTTGTTGAGAAGTAGTACAAGTCTATTATAGCGCATCCCTTCCGTTTGTTGTTACTTGTTACAATAATTATGATAATATTGCAAAAGATTGACAAAGAGAAACTCGGGGAAAATACTATAGCACACATATAATATATTTTATGCATAAAAACCTCTGGTTTGAGTTTGCAACAAGCCAAAAGTACATACCTTTTTCAAATTCTTTTGACGTTCCGCTACCCCACTGAGATGTTGAACCCATTCAAGAACGCGAAGCCTGAGTTGAAGCCACCGGGTTTCCAGTCGAGATCGTTTTGAATTCTCCTTAGAGTTCGCTACTTGTTGATGAACGTTCAGAAGAGAATTCTTTGTTGCAGCAGAAGAAGAGGTTCGTCCTCGACTTTGGCATTGTCTTAACACTCCATGAATGGAAGAAGCCTTTTCTTCGATCTCAGCTTGAATTGCCTGCATAAACAAAATAAATCAAAGAATGTTAATTTTAATTACTGTTTTATAGCTGTTACAAATAAAGTTTGTCTTTGCACTGTCATAATTAATGGGATTGGGAGAAAATCATGTCAAATAATGAAAACGTTACAGTTCTATACTTTGTGATCATAATGTAATTTCATGCACAGTACGATCAAACTTTTTCCTATACTCGTATTATGCGTATTTGATTTAACTATGTACTAGTATAGTATGGTTTAGATATAGAGCTTCAAATTCACATAATCTTATTCCTTTATAGTCGGTTCATCCATCTTGGAATTCGAGAGAATTAACGTGTTGGCATTATAACTGTTTAGAACATAAATGTCATTGCGAAACAAAGCATGAAAGTTACGAGCACTTGTAATTATACTAGGATCAGATACCAACAGCTAGGAATTGACTGACTGCCTGCAATCGTATCTTAAATCACTTCATCGCTCCAGGCTTCTATTGACCGACAAATTTCTTTAAACTTTTTACATTTATTGGCATTGTGTAAAACATGGCGTGCTGCTGCCAAACAAAGAGTACAACTAATTCGTGCCATTGCTCCTTTGTCGTATGTTTCTTCAAACAATATAGTAAGATGGAAGGGAAGATTGTTTCGTTCTGCCATTTGATATATTGTCACGATTTTAATAGCAAAGATCTCACTCTAATTCATTAGCTAAAATGAAGAACGAGTCAATAGAGTGAAAGAGCAATTTCATTTTACAAGGATCATTTTCAGCAAAGGTGATCCCATTGCCATTGAGGAATAATTTTATGAGCCAAACACCAAGCACATGTGAATCAAACTAAATTCTTTTAAAATGCAATTTATTTTAAATGAGCCGTACCAATAAGGAACTCTAAAGCGATTGATTTAAAGTCGAGTTGAGTTGTATACAAGAAAGGGACATGTATTATGACTTTTGGAAATAGCTTTGTTACACAAAGGGTTATTCAAACTCGAAAAGATTAAACTTTGTTTTATGCATTCAGTTTTAATCGAAATCGTAAGCATTTCGGTTTAAAGAATTCGGGGTTTCACGAATGATCAATATTTTTGGGTTTTTTTGTCTAGATCTTCAATAATTCTAATATAAATGGAACGTGGGTGCTTTCAAGTGATTGACGTTTGCAAAATACTTTTGTAAGACATTAACATATTTTTGCAAGCAAGTTTCCTACTCGGTATATATAAACTTCTAAATCTATGCGATTAACAGCAATTTGCTTTGACACAGATACGGTCTGTCGGTTTTTATCCTTCCTTTCAATTGAGCTTATTAAGTGTGCTACACACTTATCTGTAATTTGCAAACAAATTAATGCGAAACAGCTTTGTTTTGTAAACACACAACGGGTGTAAACTCATTCACGATTACCAAGCAAAATACTACTAGTGGTTTTGTGGGACTTTTGATTCCTTGACATGCTCTGCCCATTTTATGACTCCCACTCCTCATCATGGCTTATTACTACGCTTTTCCGTCAATGTGCTTGAATACTATGAGAGGGGACTTGGACTTATTTAAGATATGCACTCTTGTGAAAATTATATATTAACAGCTTCATGATTGAGTTTAAGTTCTAAAGCTATATACTTTCATTATTTTAACAAAATAGAACAAATTCTGATTCAGTGATCCCATTACAGATAAGCTTGTATTGATTGATCTCTTCGTCTATGACATATTAGCAATCTAATAACAGACTCTGACGATTTTAAAATGCAAAGTGAATTCTCAAAAAGTAAATAGGATAATGGTGGGTTTCTTTTACTGAGGAAGTATTCAAACAGAAATAATTTCAGCCTCTACATACATTTTACATTTCAAATAATCAAAAGTTACACTAACGTATCACTTAAGTATGCATAGGAAGATGAATTCCGTATTAAATTTATTATTTTACTTTCAGTGGGTAACTTGAATAAAAGCAGGTCTTGTGGCTACACTTCTACGAAAATTATGCGTAAGTATGGCATGAACCACGATATGCCTCATTAGAACATATAAAATGCCACCAGCCAGGTCGATTCCCGTTAGAAAATTATTATGAACAACATCGGATCATTCAACGGTATGAGTCTCGCAACAAAGTCCCGAAAGGAATAAGGCTTAAAACTCGTTATGTTTATTTTCCTGCCCCATGCACAAGACTACTTCATTTATAGTAGCTGTGACTAAATATGTAAACCGTGCATAGTAAAAGTTATACTTTTTATAGTTCCTGCAGAAGCCAAGATAAATGATCATACCTAATTGAAGAAGGGATGCATTTACAAGTCTGTATTTTCTTTTGAAACAAAATCATGATACGATAGTACAGAATTGCGCGTACCGTTCTCATGCATCACATTTTATCGTCTCATCCTTAAATTTTCTAAATATAATCAACGACGGAACGTGAGGTAATAATAGTGGCTTGAGGATATAATGAGCTTCAACTCAACCTTCTTTTATATCGGTTATTATTAATGGATAAAGAAGCTGTATTATGTTTCATTTTAAATATGTGGCAAGGGCGAATTCTCCTGCATACCTATAGACAAATTATGCAGATCCTTATATTTTAATGAATCGCAATCTTTATATCATACGGCCTTTATAAGAACAATAAAATTGATCGAACAAAAGAAAAAGGAATTCAATAATTTAAAGGAATTAGTATTAAGGCGGCCGCACTGTTTCTTATCCCATTGTAAGCGGAATTTGTCCTACTCTCTTTGTTCATTTAACAAAATGTGCTCTTCTTTCCCGTTAAAGTCTACACGGCTTTTTGCGATGCTAAACCATGTACAACTGCACATCAGCTAATTTCTGCAATTTTCAAAATTGCTAAATTGCTTATGTAGAACCTTTTGCCTTAGAGCAATTTATCATGTAGACTTGCCAGCAAGTGTCTAACAATTGTAGGATTTTCTGATAACTACAAGAAGAGAAAGAAGTGTAAACTACGGTGTATTTTTCAGACAACTGCATTTTACACATTATGCATGTCATGATGCAATCAGTGCTGGTAGGTTGAACACTAGAAAATGTAAATTAAAATTAGTATTATTTATTGCCATTGTTTGTTCATTTGTATTTATTTATGCCAATTGTGAATGTATAAAATATTGAGGTTGGCTGCAGTAGGGCTCTTTTAAACATAGAGCATTTCCGTTTCCCAACGTTCGAGGCAAATTGTAATAATAAAACAGAGTCCCCTAATTTGCAGAAATGAGTAAAGTCAGCGAATAACTAAAACTTAGAAGGGTGCAGCAGCAGGTAGTAAATTATGTGGAAATATTGTGTATGTTATAGATACGATGAATGCAGGTGAAAAATTAGACCAATACTAATACTAAAGCGTAAAATACCATCACTAGATGCCAAAGGGTATTTTTGCATTGCCTCATCATAGCACACTGCTTCAAACTGAATCATGCTCGTAGAAAGCAGTAGCATCCAAAAAATAGATGAGCCAAACATCAAAGCTACACAAGTGCAAAAATGCAATGAAACAGCATACCTTCATTAAACTGCTATATGTTAGCATTTTATAGCAACAACACTACATCCGTTTCTTGTACACCTCAAGCCTAAAATTCTCATTCTAGCATTTCATGAGCTTATAGTCAGTGCTTCTAACCCATGATTATATTTATGGGTTTTATCTTTCAGCTCAGCATGTAGTTCCTATTTAATAATAATCTATCGCTACGTACACGTGAGCGCATTTTTTAAACCTTCCAATTACTACCTGTCAATTATACCTTCAAGTCCTGGTCTCAAAGTTTAGCATTCAGATCATATCACAGACCATTGACATTATACGTCAAAATTTCGGCTTGACTATCCTTCCTGTCAAATTAAACGAGGTAGCAACTCACCATCAGCTAATTTACATGGAAGGATAGGCTTTTAGTGTAGAATCCGACAAAAAGTTGCAGTAAGTGCAAATTATAATAATAAGTATGGCTTCAATAACTATTCCACAATTGCTACTTAAAAATATGATGCATTTTTAATATTCTTGCAAGCTTGACCACTGGGGCTATTCCCATCATTCACATTCACATCATTGGGTGCCAAAAACAAATTTGGAAAGGGGAGCTGCTAAATTGTTGAAAATGAGATAAAGGAATTATAGTAATGGTAATAATAAAAATGATAAAAGATTGATAGAAGGAGTTAGAGTTTAGAATGATGGCAAATTTCTTTTCCTTTCCGCTTATAATCCCTTTCCCATTTTACCATAAATCTTGGCAATTTAGTCATCACGATTTCCCTCTTTCCTTAATGCTTTGCAAAAACGTGTTGAAGGATAGACGGCTGTCAGAGCATCAGTCAGTCATCACCAGTTCATCAAATTCAGTAACATACCCATTAAACGAAGTAAAGATAACGCCACCACCAGTACCGCCTGCTTGCCTTGTCTCCATCTCCCCTACGTCAATGTGCCAGTCAAAATGCATATAAATGCGATTTCTTAAGAAATGTTTTGAACTATGCTTTAAACAATAAAGTGCATAGAATTAGCCAAGCAATATACTAAACCGTAAATGTTCACCATTACTCTGACGTTATCTAAAACAACATACACTTTTTTACAAGCTCAACATAGTCAGCGTTAAGGTAAGAAATGCAATAAAACTGATGCAAAACTTCAAAAGTGCATGCATTCACCATCATCTTCATCATTATATATACGTAGGTAAACACATTACAGTAATGGTTCCACAGTAAAATCCCAAAAGAACATTTTCTGTGTAGCATGTTTCCTCCTTTTATGCCCATTGCGGAATTATAGTTTATTGTATCGTATAAATTTCAGTTCACACAAAAAGTATACGCAATAGACCAAAAATAAAATCGTAGGATGAGAATGTGTGAGATGCGAGTGACGAATTTTTGCAGTTATTGCGCTGCTTACAAGCACAGGGAGAAAGTTTGTTTCCAATAAGTGGCATCGGTGGTCGGTCGGTAGTCCGTAGTCGGTCATCATTCAAATGCCTTCATAAAACATGATATCACTCGAATTGAATTTGTTAGTTCAATATATTTTCTATGTAGTAAAGAAATTATTCGTCCTCTTCTGTATGAGTAATAATGATATTCATTGCACTCTAGTAATGGAAGTGAAACATGTACGTGCATCTATTCATAAACCATTTCCTTGAATATTACTCAAGTTTCTTCGAAGCTGCAAATATATTTCCTTGAATTTTGATGGTCTGACTTCCCACAACGTATTCGTCTGACGCATCGTACATTCATTCATATAAAACACTAATATTGCTCTTACTTAAAGGTATTTTTTGAAGTAACAGGCAACTTGCATAATATCACTCTTTATTGTGGTTAAATATATATTCCGAAAAGAGCTAGTTACTTCATTCTGCTTATTAAAACGGATGGTTTGCGGTTTTGAAAAAGTCAAACATTGACGAGTAACGTCTATTACTATGAATTCCCGTGAGTACTCGTTCGGTAATTTTAGCTGCAAATTTTTTTAAGTGCCCTTAAATATAAGGTATTGTTAATCTAATCGGTTTTCAAGTGTGGGCATGACTGAATACCACAGTTTCTGCTCTTCCTCTTCAGTCCGACATTCTTTGGTACTAATCAGTATCTGTGCAAGCAAATTATTACCTGTTGTCTCTGAAGAATAGTCTTTTGTGAGCATCGACATCATGCTATGTTTGATTCCATAATGTATTAACCGCAACACATCAAAGTAAAAATACTTTGTGCACTCATTCATAGTTACAAAGACTAAAAGCGAGGTAATAACCACAACGAGAATCCCAGTAAACTATTATTATTATTATTACATTTCTTTTCTATTCTCTATCAAGTCTATCATCTTCAGATATATACTTTACTTCAAATCTACTACTCCAATATTTGATGATGGCCGATGAACCTATATATGCAGTCACAGTATACCCAGGCACGTCAACGAGAAAGATATATCAAAATACTTACATTACAAACATTTTTATACTTAATTCGTCGTGCTGTGGTGAGCAAACGTGCATAACGTTCATTGATCTAATCGATGAATCTTTTAGCATCTTGTTGAGGACAAAGGGGCCTTAACCAGGTGATTAAAAGGCAACACTATTGTTGATTTGAGCTTATAGCAAACTCAAAGTTTGACAGACTTTCAATTGCACACTAGCAATGTTTGGTAATATAATGGATTAAAAATGTGTGTTTATATGATCCACACGATTTTTTGTGAGCTACACAACCTAGCATTTTTATGGTGTATTGTCAAAGGTTATAAAATCAAACGCCAATGTGAATACCTACGTTTCTAGGCTTTTATAAGCAAAGTTGTAAAGTTACAGCAGGTAATCACGTATACAAATTGGGTCCTTCTATGTATATACATAATATGTATCGATAGTTTCATATGCAAACATATAATTACATCTGGTATAGGTAAACCATTATGTGTCAATATATCGATAGAAATCAGAGTGTCTTGAAGATCGCGTAAATTTATTTTGAAAACCACACATAACACTCATAAGTTATTAAGATTTTGTTGTAGTTCTTTTAAGCTCATGAGATTTTGGCACAAAGTTGGCAGAGAACATTCTGCAAAGTGGAATTAAGTCTAAAGAAACTTTTGCTCGTGCTCACGATCATCAAGTTGATCAAGTTGTAAAAAATAACTTATCTCTGGCAAATCAGATACATTTAAAATAATATATCATGTGCCTTGTCAGAGTTCAGAAATAATTATAGGACATATAAAAATAGGACAAACCTTGCAAAATGTGCACAGGAATGATTGGTGGTAGCAAATACACCTTAGTCACAGAGAATTTTTTACTTTCTTCTGTAACGACACGAAGACATTTTATAATACACGTAAAAAACACCAATGCTATAATTGAAAAGGATGAAGAGGTCTAGATCACTTAATATTGAGCGAGTGCCGTGCCCATTGTTTCAAAGAATCTATCATCGTTTTCTGCTGCGTTGACAGACGTGCAAGGAAGGGCACCTGGCACTTTAATCGTTTTGTGTTATTTTTATGCTCTGAGCAACGATCAACCTCTGTTTACCCAATTCGCATTTAGAACAATGACCGATGTTCAATTATTGAAGAGAAAAAGCTGTACATGTATTCTTATTATGAGTCTAAAAGTTTGCAACATTGCAAAAGTACAAATGCATTAATATTCTGCTCACAAATTATCCGCAGTGAACTTTTTACAACTTAATTATTTGTTGGGATGTATATAATGATGATCTTTCTGTCAGGACATTTGCCATTTAACATAAACATTTTATATCTCTGGACTGTCAAGAAATATTAGGTGTGAGATACGATACTGGTAAACTGGTTGGTGGTACTGATGATGATGATTATTATATCGTGAAAACAAAACGCAGGTAACATGATAATAGCGTGTAGTAAGTTAATCCGACATAAGGTTGGTATAGTACGCGAAGACAAAATTTATTGCGCAGCTCATGCACTTTTGCCATAATCCTTCTCAACACCATAACATGTCCTTTTGTCAGGTAGGTCAACTACGGTGCGGAGAGAAAAGAGTTTTCCTTTACACAGTTCTTAAAGTCTGCTTCTTTTTAAATAATGAGGTGTTTTATAGAGTTTCTTTGTTTGACTACAGGCTGTCATATTGTTATACTGTATAGTAATAAATTACCGACGAGGCTGGCAAATATCATGTGCTCAACGGCAGTCCCTGCCCGACAACTTAGAAAGCAGTAGGGGTAGTCGAGCCAAATCATACAGAACTGCAATATAGACAATATTTTTTATTTACCTATACACTTATAGATGTATTATCTCTCTTCATAGGTCGTTATGCAAATTTTTTTCTCCTACTTACTACTTTTTGTCTGGCGGAAAGTTGTGCATCTCTGCAGTTGCTTTCAACCGAACATTATTATTTCAACAAGACCAGGACAGGATAATAATCAAGAATTAAAAATGTATGTGTACATCCCAGCACCAAAATATAAATAAATAAAATAGTCAGAAGACTTAATGTACTTTCAGTCTGACTTGATTATTTTGCGACTGGCTCATTTGCCAAAACGCAATCCTCTCACTCTGAGTGCACCTGTTTGGCAAGTCTTGACACAGATCCATCAGTTGCTCATCGCTCATTTCGTTGATGATGATGAAGCTGTTTTTGCCTCATAATATGCATATGTAACTGCATTTAATGAATCTGTTTGGTTGTTTAAGCGTCATCAACAATCAACTTAAGCCAGCTAATGAATCGTAGCCGACAACTGAAGTCGAACCAATTCAAACTAAAACAATTTGCTAGTTGAACCCATCATGGTGCATGTCTTCCTCCTATCCAGCTCTGTTACTTCACTGTTATTTTTCAAATACTTTTATACTTCCCTCTGATGTCCGAAATTTGCATTGTAGACTTTGAATGAAAGCAATGTAAACATGCGATACTATGCGGTAAGGAATGCACAAGTAAATATTGGTCTTTTTATCAGACAATCTTAAAAACGTACGCGTAGATTTAGTTAAAATCATTTTATTAAAAATTTAAATAAAATGATCTGGAGACGAGTAAAAACCAATTTCATTCTTTGCAAGGGGCGATCTGAGATAAGAATGTTATTTCTGCATTTTACAATGCATGTTTATTTTGCAGTTTTTCAGAGCTGACTCAAAGTACTGTTGACTGTTGTAATATTTGGCTGATGATAAGTAGTAACTGAAACGTGTATTCAAAAGAACTCGTGTGGTTACTGGTTATTATACGAATAGATAATTCTGTTGTGGGCAAAGCCTGCTTGTGAAGGAAAGAAGGCGAGGCTTCCCAACCTCCATATATTATTAATTCTCTTAATGAGACATGCTCTACTTTATTCTAAAATACCCGATGAAGAAGCCTCAAGGGGTTGAAATGAGCATGTTGATATATCATTTATTTTGACTGCTCTAGTTCATTCTCATTACTATTAACTTCGAAAACAATATATACGTACATACCGAAGAAAATTCCTACATACGTTTGTGATTGAATTTATCAATTTGCACAACAACGCATAAAATAAAAGGCTGTCTCCCCTTCATTTGGATTGTAATCTTCCATAAGGTCCCATATAAACGTCATATGAATTCAGAAAACAGGGTAATGTTGATGGTAAACTACATCTACTATCTAATACACAATGTGCCACTTTGCCTTAAAATGAGCAAAAACTATCACATAAGCTCACCCTTTGCATTCATCAACAACATTTATGAAAATGTAAATGAGTATTTTCAAATTATGTGACCATGCGTAAACACTTAAGTATAAAATTACGATGCGTAACTTCCTCTGTAATTTAGAAACTTTGCCAGTACAAATTGCGACTGCTACGGTACGCATCAGCAATGCTGATTCAGCATTACAGTTTTATTTAGTGAAGTGTTACCTGTGATTCCCATGAGAGGGAAAACAGCCAATTCCTCAGGTAGTGTTTCAACACAAACCATACTTTAATAGTCTTTGAATGTCTGTTGTGTGACGGATGACGGATGCGCAGAGTAGAATGTGTAGGAAGTAAGTACAGCAGAATGAAGTTCAAAAAGTTTACAAAAACACATTTAGCATTAAATAACTCAACCACAGAAAATTTCATGGGTAAAGCAAAACCATTATAAGAAGTTATGTCATTGCTTAAGACACAAAGAAAAAATCAAGATAATCAAGACGAATTGGTCCATAATACTCACTATATGCTATTTCAGTATCACGCTTTGAGGTATAATTTCAGGTAAGCAGAACATGAGCATATTATATTCTAGATTCCGTTTTTTTTACCTATGCACATCATGTGTACGTGGGTATTTTTCGTTCTTTTCCTTATGACTGTTAAATAATACATCAGGCATCATCACATCATGTGTTTTTCCACAACGGTTGAACGTAACACGCAGGTATAAATAAGTATGCACATATATTATCCATATAAGTTTATTGAAGCTGTCCATCATAATATATCCGTGGAAAATTAGAAGAATATAATGTACTTTTTTCCTATTGTTTCATCTTTCACTCCTCGTTACGCAGAAAGCCAGGAGGGGCAAATAGCAAATTTATAAAGTAATTTTTGCAACAACAGTAGAGGTAAAACGAAGAGGAGTGAAAGAATTCTTTCGAAAAGCCAGCAGCTTCATCATCATATGGCGGATCGTGTGCTCGCAATGTAATTAACGTGATATCGTGTCATGGAAAAGAGAAAGATAAAGCCCAAAATGCGAAGCTAAGCACATTTTCATAGAAGATAGGGGATGCCACCAGCGAATGTGGAGGTAGTTGAAGTAAAAAGAGCTACATTTTTGTTGAGTCAAGGTTGTTGCCCTGTTTGTAACTGCTGCCTTTATAGTTGTTTGTTGGCTGACTCGGTTATTTGAGGATAATGACGACAATCATGACGAGACTGGTGTAGTGTAATGGTCTTTCGTTAGAGAAGATGACGATGATGCCATGAATTGATGCTACTAGATACGCTGTTTTATTGCAGTGTACTACTGTATCACTAAACAATGCCACCATCAAAGTCTTTTCATATTTGCAGATGTAATTCAGTTATTCTGGCGTAGTTGCTCTTCCTCTACTAAAATTGGCCCTATCTATTTCAAGCAATTCAATGACTATTTTACAAGGCTTTATAGTACGTCCTCGTCCCACCTTTGTTTCTTAGTACTGTTTATGAAATGATATTTCATGACTTTTACGAATATAAATGGATTAAGCATGTAATCATAATAGAATACAAGATTATGTTGATATCAAATCGCCAGATTTATTTCAAGTTTGGTAAATTTTTAAGGAGATATAATGTCATTCGCGTCAACTACATCCAAATCACGTTTACCGTAGCTGTGAAAGGGTTTTTTATTTGATATAATTTTTTATCATCCAGTGTGCCTTGGCTTGGTAAATCCAGAGGTCCTCTTTATTATCACGAAATACGACTACAGATCTAAATCTTAACTTCATCTTCATCACAGTAGCAACATTGCTATACGTGAGGATTATATGTATGCACCGATTGCATTAAGTTGAATGTCTTGTTTCATTCAATCAAGACGACATCAGTTAAAGGAAAATATTGTTCATGAAATAAAATTATTTTATTGCCCGTATCAAATTTTCTCTTGCATTCATTTATTCTGCATATCTAGAGAATCATACTTACAAATCAAGAATATCATTTTATCTGATGTACCATCAACTACCAACTGTAGCGAATACTATTTTCAAGGGTTTGCTTTAGTCCTTTATTTAATGGATACAAGAATATGACTTATTTGGAGAGCATAAATGCATCATGAATGGAGCGACAAGTTTATGCAATGGAACATTACTGGCTACATTGTAAAAGATATTCATTCGTTTGGAACTAAAACCGGAAAGAGCCATTAAATCTTTTTTCTATGCCTTCTCTTTTCTCAATAAGGAAATTTTAAATACAATTTCAATTTGACATGAATTATTGGCAAATTGATTGCTTTAAGTGAATGCAACTAAAGGAATTTGTTAAAGATAGCGCCTATTTTGACGAAGTTTAAACATTGTTCTTGAAAAGTCCAAATACATATTCCTGAAAGTGTAATAACATTATGGCTGTTGTTTTTTGGTCTAAACAAACTATAACTTCTCTCCTTTATGAATATTCATTCTTATACAGAAAGGACAAAGGCGCAACCAGCCAGCCATCACCACAACAAGCAATAACATTATCATAATGTTCAAAGCTTTCTTTCGTTTTCGTTTCATCTAGGATGAACTATTCAATAATTCCGTTACGCCTAGAGTAGTGTAAGTGTTCCATTGCAAAAGACAACAAATCTTTTGCTTAGCGCTTCTACTATAGCGTGTCTTTTAGCCGACTTTCAGCTACACAGCAACAACATTCCTTGTCTAAATTGGCAAGCCATTCGCTGTATAAATATGCCACAAGATATGAAAACCATTTAAAACATTATAAACACTGGAAACCACTTCGTGATTTTTCTATATTTCACTTAGTATTCAAGTTTTCAATTTGTATTCATAATTCAAAGTTATGTCCATTCTCATCTTTTGGCATTTGACTTATTACTTACTGAAGATAATATAAGAATGCTGAAATTGGAAGCTCTGAATAGTGCGAAATACTAGCTTCATCACATATTATTCTTCATTTTTTCGTTTTTCAACGGGGGATAGGCATCAAGATCACGTTTTTGCAGTACAAAAAATGATATATTGCGTATGCATTCTAAGCTTGAACCGAGTCGGGGACGTGAATGTGAAACCATACATAATATTGAATAAAAACGGTTAAAATTATTCCCAGCATAGAGGATCCACTATGGAAAACAAAGTTTTGCTACGAGTCTACGTAAATCCTTCTTTTGTTGCCAAACTCCTAGGAAAGTTTTGCTCTTCTCACAGAATGATCTCATTCAGTCAGTTTGGTTCATCTCATTCTTTCAAGTTTTGTTCGTTATTGCCAGCATTTTTATCTCTGTTTTTGCACGCTGGCGGACAGACTTTGAGTATCGGAATGCAGAAGTAGAACAAGTAAAAACCAAGTAGCTACCAGTTAAAGCTACCCATCTTCCATTTGCGATGAGAAAGGAAGACAAAACTGATCTTCTAAACAAAAACTACACCAGGTTGAATAAAATTCCCAACAGACAGTAACAACTGCGCAAGAAGAATTAAAGGTACATATATTCGTACTCGATTATAAAATTGTATACATATACCCACATGCTTATTTCATACACTTCTCATTCTGTCCGTTTCGCACAAGTGACCAGAGTAATAGCCAAAAAATGTTTTAGATAAAAAAAAGTCCCATCATACACTTCCTTCGAGGGAAATTGCCTTTTTCTAGAATTTTTGTCATTGCTGACGATACGAAATAAGATCTTTTCCTTCCTAGTCTATTGTTCGTTTTGCAATAAAGGCTTCTCCTGGGTATTGTAACAAAACAACCACGACCACTAAATGATAGTGGTATGCTCATCATTGTGAACGACGGATCAAAAAGACGAACGACAAAAATGAAGCAAAAGCTATTGCGAGTCTCATTCTTTTGTACACAAAAATTTCTTTCATCGTACCAATCTTTACATTGATCCATGGATTTTCTTGAGAATATTGCATTAAAGCATGCATAGCAGCAATATGAAGTAGCGTCAAGTGTGAAGAGAGACGACAACATTCTTTCCCTGTCCAACGCAACGCACAATTGCAAAGTCATCATCATGTCATTGTCGCTACATTTATAATACAGCGCAAACTGATGCCTCATGCTTTGCAAAAAAGATGCAACCACCTATTAAAGCAACTATAATAGGTGATACCAAGCACAATATGGCACTTCTCAAACACTTCGACAAAGTTTCTAATATGCCATAACGCGATCTACCTTCGCCTTTTATTTAGCACTGTGTGTGTAGGCATATTATTTTAGTCATTATTCTCATGTACATTATGCATAGTGTTTGTGTCGCATCCCATTAGACAGCATTTTTTGCTTTTAGCCACATGCGAAGTTGATTCCCCATAACAAATTGCTTATTCTGTCTTCTCTCTGATTTTTCCATATCCACTCCATAATCTATGGTCGTCTCATAGCAGGAGATCACTCTAATGATGACGTAGTAGTGACAAAGATGATGACAAAACGTGCAAAACCTTCTGTTGTTTATGGATTTTATCCTTCAAACCAGATGATGGTAATGTACACATCTTCATGTTAAATGTTTGCCTAACAATGTGGCAGCATTTATAATGTATTATGCACATTAATATGAAATAGTATCTATGTACTAATTTTTTACTCAAATTCAAGATTATTTATGCACACATCCTTTCGTAATACTTCAGCAACAACCATTACTCATTCCGTAGATAGATTATTGGTACTTTATATCATCATAGCTTGTTTAACTACCAGCATAAAATCTCATATAATAGAATTGATTTCATGTATTTACCATGAAGTCCCCTTTTTGCTATTCAGCTAAAGTGGTGAGTGGCTGTGAGAGCAATAATGCCAGTTTTGACATTTAAAAATTCAAAAAACTCCAAGTCTGATATTGTTCCATTCACTTTAGCACATAATACATAGTAGTAATAAGACGGGCTCGAAAAATTCGAGTTGCATTCATCAACAATAGCCTTGTCCTGTCTTAACTGATTGTTAAATCCTGGCGATGAGCTTGAGATAGAGGTGTAGGTATTACAAATCTACCACTTGACGTAAATTGGGGTTTGTGGATTGCTACAAGACAAGTGCAGAGAAAGAAATTGTTAAGTCACGTTTTCGTTTCAGCAAAAAAGCAAGGTTGCTACTTTTAAGACTTTTGGAATGATTACACATTTTTACTCAATGAAATCATGAGTTATTTTGTGAACGTCTATAAGAAACATACTAAAGCAAAGATTTATACTCAGTGATTGTCATTAACGCATTGGTTTCATTCATAAACGTAGTAACTATTTGAGTTTTCTAGAACCCCGTATTATTGATTTATTCACACGGTCATCTACAAAGCAGTTATAGCTATGACCATGCACTAGCTACGCGAAAAGTAGTAATAATCCCCGATCCGGTCTGAGCTTACACATCCCAACAAAGTCTGAACAGCTACTGCAGGCTTTATTACATTGTATCCAATTTTTGAAAGGCTATATTACTATTATTACTATGTTTATATTTTTTCATAGCATAAAAATTTCATTTTGTGGAGTTTTTTTCATCGTATCACATCACATTTAATGACTTTTTAGATTGGCTGGCGCACTATTGAGTGCACTACTGCTCTTGTGGTATTATTATTTATAAACCATGTGTATACACCTACTATATTATGAAGTATACTTTGCCAGCAACATCAAAAGCCTTAATTTCACCATCGCGAATTGCATTACAATTGCATGATGAGTTAGTTTCAGGCTACGTTGCAAACGTCAAACCCACAATCATCATCTTCTTCATGTCGTAACAATAGTTTCATCTTGTTTCTTTGAATTGCATTGTAGAATATCGTTTTGTAAATACAAACTGAGGAACAATGCGTAGAGTAATGAGCGTATACTTGTTGCAAAATTGGTTTACTTTTCTGACACATTACAAAGAAATAATATGAATACCTTTTCAGCCAGCTAATTCCGAAATATTTTTCCCGTCCTTTTGAAAGCATACGGTCATTGCATTGCGTTTTTTTCAAATGTTTGCTTTCTCGTACCTATACAGTCTTAAAATTAATCGGAATGAAACTACCTGTACGCAACAACGCAACATAAATATAATCATGATCATCAACCTATCGCTCGATACGTTGAAGTTTCTCATGCTTGTAAAAGGATTTATGGAGAAAAATGGACAAACGCACACAGCATAATACAACTCTCGTATATTTGTCTGACCAGAACTTTTTTCTAACACAGGCTGCATGAAGTAGACATAACAATCTGCAGTAATAAACATATAATTCCTGCTTCAATTCATTCTTTATTTTTCTCTGACTGTAGCCTTCTCCCTCTCCCATTATTGTTCGCTTCCTTTGAGCAAATAACTTTCCTCTTTCTACTGAATGTTTCGTTCCGATTCGAATACACGCCTGCTCATTTTGGGCCTGTCAAATGTTATGTGCATATGCAAGATAAATAATCTAATGTGAGTGGTGTTTTGTCTGCTTTTGCCATTTAAAAGTTTTGTTTGACTCTACAAAGAGGCTTTTCCTTTCCTCTCTAATTCATCCTAAAAAGAATGGTATATTATGAAATATAAATATAATTACGCCGAGCCTTCTGAAAGTCCAATATTATTATACTTATTTGCTTACATCTTCTATTTACCTGCAAGTTTGAGGCTCATACAAGAATAATGGAACTAATAATATTTGTCCTTTATGTTTCACACTTGCCGATAATGTAATAATATCACTTTTATTGCTATTTCCTTTTTGTAAGAGAACATTCAGAAATAAACATAATATGAAATAGAACTTTATGACACAAGTTGAGAGGCAGCTCAAACACAGAAGCAAAGTACGACTACTACTTATTGTCGAGTGAGATTGAATTTGTCTGTTGAGTGGTGGTGAATATAATGAAAGTCTACATGATTGCATTGTGTTGTAATATTGTGTTACTAGTTTAGATGTATTTGAAGATAAAAAAAGCCTCTTTAAACAAGAAAGAACTTTTCAACTTTGCAAAGACCATCCCATCAGTAATGATCCCAGTCATAAGTGCCAATTCCTTAGGCAAGTCATAGAAAATGACGATCATTAAAGCAGATACATAAAAAATAGCCTGCTCCATACATACGCAGACGTATTGCTAATCTTGTGTGTAAGTAAAAAACGAAAAAGCCTTGAGCTAACTGCGGCAACTATCATAAAATATTAAAGGTAAAATTGCAATAATCATAAGAACAGAAGAGCTGTAAACATCACAATGCACGCTTTATGGTGGACGGATTGTTGTATGTGTTCTGACTTTCATGTGCGACTATAACAATCAGTAGGACGCGTCAATATTGACGAGAATATTAGCTTTTTCAAAGAAATACACATTTGTAAACCTGCAGGTTTTAAGAGACAGATAACTGACATCGGCTGGTAATATAATTGCTTCTGCTTTGTTGGAATTACATAACATTAAAGCCACTCCATGTCATGCAGATTTTTCAAGTGAAATACAATAATAATGTGAGCAATTTGTACTTGTCTTGGCAAGCAATACTAACGACTAAAAAGCACGACTAATTATCCGTGGAGGACAAAAATAATTGTTTCATCATACTCACCTCGCGAGGGTAAACCACCCATACGAAACGAAGCCCATATAACATCAAACACTCATGTTTGCATAGACTTTAAAAAACATTGTTGGCAGCCTTGTTTCTACTCCTGACATAATGTATCCAGAAGTTAATGAACACATCGAAGGTTGGCTGTATTTATTTACCACGCTTTAAACTTTTAAGTATGGGTTTTTTCAGTTGGTTTTAAGATAGCCTAAGACTGGTAGAAAACGTGCAAATTGTGTAGGTATTTAGTGTACACTAAACTCGCAATATTTTCATTGTATCCTTTATGTACAGGAATAAGAGCTATAGTCGGCAAATAAACACTCATAAATTTGAACAGCTTATTCCTTTTGAAGAGATAAATATGAACAGTATGAATGTTTCACGTAATTACTTTGCCCGCTGCTAAAATATGCCTCCCACAGCCAGGCTCCCAAGTACAGTTTACTCGGTGACAACCCTCGAGTTCACTAACAAATCATACTTCCACAACGCATTACCACTCCTTACCACTTGAAGATTTACAAGGTTTTTGATGTACGTTAATAAGGTTCTTATTGTTATTTGTGACAAAAGTTCAGCCTACTTCAGCTTAGTTCTGTAAATATTTTCTGTTTTTGTTCCTAGAAAAAACGTTAATATTCATAATTTTTGAAATGTGGATTGAGATTCAATTTTCAAAGTCATTATTACTTGTTACCAGCCTATTCTATACGAATAATTGCAGGATGAGTAAAAATTATTCTCGAAAACATAAAGGAAACAGTTTTTGTATACGTACACAAAAATTCTTGCTAATACCTTCAAAACTAACTTTTTTCTTTCATCCACTCCCAAAAGATATTGCAGGAAAAAATATTGGTTAAGCATGTATGAAGTAACCAAATGAAAACTATACAACACACTATACCAGATATTTTGTTAGCAGAACCCGGGAGGTTTCTCCATTCTATCCAGAATCTTAGAATAATTTCATGCAGTTCTGTACATTTGGTTTGATATATTACACACGTACATTCATAAACAAGACAGAACTTGGCTCCGAAATCCAAAGGGGAGAATTTTTATTCAATTCCATGTCTCAGCAGGGACATTTACTTGAATTTAATACTGTAAAAAGCACAAAGCCAGAATAGAAATAGAATGCATGGAGCTCAACAAATGTGACGATTCTCATGGTTTACTTTTTTTTACTACATTCGCTGCTCTTTTTCATCCAATTGTGCGTACGTAAAGCCTCAGCCCTCAGCCACAAGAAACCCCTCATTCGGCTTGTATTAAACCTTTATCACTTTCGGAGGTGATTTTTTTGTTTCTTTCTGTTTTATGAGCTAACAATGAATGTCGATGAGTAACGGTGCTAACTAACAAGTATGTTACATCCATCCAGCATATGTGAAAAAAGCTATAAAAATCGTGATTATATATCCGGTTTGTCTCTCATTAAATTACTGTAAGATTGTTTTCAAACTTCATGCTTTAAGCTACATTACACAGAATAATTTTGGTTGACAATAAATGGGAACAAGGGATGTTTTTCATATCGCTTTTACTTAAATGAGCATCACATTCTGTTTTCAAGGGCAAGACGCATAGTGCTGATCACTTGGTATGAACTGAAAATAATATTACAAATTACAGAATGCAAATGATGCTCCTCTAACAGAAACTGTAATTAATCATTTCACTGTTCGTGGACTTTTATTGTTGAAATCCAATCAGAATAAAAACACAAGCTCATAATGAACACACACGATACTGGTGATTATGCAGTTACCCCTGCAGCCACATTGGCGCAATGACAAAACCAGAAACGCCAAATTCATTATCATAATAAAGACAAAGAGGGATTCCAAACGGGGACAGGATTCGAAAAGGGTGAGTTCAATCATTATTATTCTCGATTAATTCAGAGACTCTATCATGATCAACTGAATTATTATTAATTATTGTTTTGAAGAGGTCCATCCAATAACATATCTACTATCTAGAATTAATGTACTGGTTTTATTTCATCGTACATGTGGGTATCTCTATGAATAGATTATGAGCAAAGTTGTACATGCGTTACAAACAAAAAATACAAGTGAGAACAAGCACACAAAGCAGCAGGAGGGCGCAGCCACACACACGACTTTATATAAAAAAGCCTAACATGATCGTCAGCTAAAATCAACCTCTACTTTGCTGTGAAAATAGTATTAAAATGAAAATAAAATTACCTAAAGACATTATTATTGTTAAAATTTAGGAATTATACACTGTTGAAGTGAGAAATCTTTTCCTGGATCTTATGTTCCTCTTCATTGTTAGCTTCTAGCGAGCTTCTGAAACAAATCGATTCTGGTAGAAGCGTTTCATATTCCTAGTTTTTTCTTGTTTCACCAAAAAACACTCCCCTAAGTCGTTCAGCTAATTTTAATGTTGCTACTCGATTCTTCAGCTGTAATATCCTTTGTAATACTTTCCGCATTTTGACTGAAATGGGACTCAAAGTATTTTGTAAACACTTTTAGATGTTATCACGAGAGGCAATCTATCTATACGTGCAAAAATTATTAATAATCAAAAATGGTAAGCTGCTATTATAAGATTGAAGCAGGTTATTTCATGAGCCAATTTTAGATCGTGTAGTTCCCAGATGCGATGATGAGATGTTAGTGAGATGTCTATTTCTGATGTCCAACCAGTCAAACATGATGAATACTATAATTAGCCTTCCTTCATGTTCCTTCGAGCATCTTCTCACCACATTCTTCTTCATAATGTTGAGAATACCCAAATATTAATGTAAATGTAATACGAAGGAGGCATTTATGCAAATCACGTTATTTAAAGGAACCTTCAGAATATGTAAACTAGTCAGTAACGTCATCATATCTTTTTAAAAATTATTCGAATACCCTCTTCCTTGATTCATCGATAAAATTTTTTACCAGTTTCACAAAATTTTCCTAGAAAGTTCCTGAGTTGGAAATGAAAATAAATTGTCTCAATTGAAACATAAACATAATGGCTGAGCATAATCAGATAATTTATTGTAGAGTGAGAGTTTCATTTTTTGATTCAACAAATGCAATAAATTTATTTGAGTTTGCAACTTTAAGTTGCAAAAAGTATGCATATTTGGAGAAAAAACGCTAGAGATTTTTATCCATAAAAGGAATTTCTCAGTCGAAATATAGGTAGACTGTATATTTGCTGACTAATAAAAATTAGAGTACATATATCTCAGTAATTTATCATTAACGTAGGCATTTAAAATATATACCTATTTACACAGAAGTCACCTCGCAGATTTCCAACTCCATTTTTTGCGACTCATATGTCATTAAGTTTGCCAAAACATTATTCACCGATTCTCTAAGAAAGCATGTTTTTGTACTTTTATATCTTTGCTTTGTGATCGTGAATAAAATGTAAGTGACAAAGAAAAGTGCTTTAGAGTAAATACACACTGATTCTTGATCATGTTCATAATCACAACAAGATGTCTATCTCCATTTAACGTCCCACACAAACATTAAATTGCTAAGATGAAATTGAGAATTTCATGCTGGGAGCAGATTACACGTTAAAATGCCCACGAGGGGCTGTACCATTATCATCGATTACAATCTTTTTTCTTCTTTTTGACAGCGACAGCTTACCGAAATATTATATAGCGAGACAGGACATATATTTTCTTTAGATGATCAACGTTATCAAATTTCAGACGCTCATATCTATTACTTTTATTCCTGAGATCACAAAAATTAACATCCACCGATTTTTTTCACATATCACTGTAATAATTTCATTTACATTTTTCTAAACATGATTAGATATCACAACATCCATTCGACAAGCCTTTTATTTTGGTGATTTATACAGCAATTTTTAATGCGATTTGATTATTCATGTGTTACGTTGCACACATCATGTGCTTTCACTATAACGTAATAATCAAAATGGTATAGGTTTCATATTAAAATTCAAACAAGAAATTGATTTATTGTTCAAGCATGCGCACTTGGGCGTTATAAAGAAGCTGCTGTTATAAACTCAATGTTGTCATTGTAGTTTGTTGAGCTTTGCTATGATTATTCTCATCAAGTCTAGCAAAAAACGATCATTACTTTGATTCATGACATGACTACATTCATGCTGGCTGACGATTGCAGTAATGACAAGCACATCTTTGAAGATATCATGTCTGATGATGTGATTTTATCATACATAAAAGATGTAAGCACACGCATCAACGGATCATCAAACCACTTTAAGATGGCATCATTTGCATCAATATCACATCAAAAATAAGTAAAGAAAATCATACCATCATTGGCGTGTGTTGGTTCTGAAGTTTGCACGGAAGACAAACTATTTGAACAAGAGCAAGTTTTCGGAGCGTACAAAAGGCTTTTGTCAAGTTTCTTAAATTTGAAACTTATTCATCTGATCAAGCTGAAAGCATTGATGCCAACGAGGAAAGTTTTTTTTATAATCCTAGTTGCATACCAAAAGTTAGTAACTTTACAAGTTTCTGATTAAAAAATGCTGCCTTGAAATATGGAGACGCAAGAATCTCTAGAAACTTTGAAATGAACACAGATCTGCATACACACGCATGAAGTAAACAAGTGTCGTTTATAAACTCGTGCACGTACTTCTATACAAACTATTTCCAGTATTGCAAGCTGCCGAGTATCAAACTCGCTGCTTTTGTGAGTTTGCATTTAAAAAAGGAAAGGGGATGGTTATATAGCCAACGCACACACGATGTATCACTTTGTTCCTTCCTTCCATTAAACTTTCTTGAAAGCAGAGTTTGGGCGAGTCATAATTGACTTAATTTGAATGCACAATAAGCATAAAATACATGAGCGCCTCGACAAATTCGGCTTCTTCGTGTGCACAAAAATGGCTATCATAATATTTTTATTCAGTCAATTACAGGCGGCGGCAAGCCCACTAAAAATAAATTGTTTTCAATGCAAAGGTTTTTATGCAACAATATTCATTTTTTTAAATAAAAAATTAATTTTGTCTGACTATAAATAAGCCTCCACCTTTTACAACAACTGATTGAAAGCAACGATCACTTATTCTTATAGATATTCCTTCTAGGGTGCACACTCATTTTAATGTGCATATTACTCGATTCTTTTTGTTCTGTGAATGTCATAAGAACATTCTTACAGGGACAAGCCCTTTCAAATAGCTTACATTATTATGAGCTGCAATATGAAATTCAAGGACATGATACTCATAAACACAAGAAATCAGACGGAACTGACAGAAAACATGGAGTCCATCAAATCATGATGTCGTGTAGACATAAAGGTTTAACAAATAATGCTGTGACTTGGGCAAACAATAAGGTATATGTAGACGTGCATATTAACAAGATATGACAAAATTTACAATGGAGAAATATGGACAAATATTTTTGTACACAATCGCTCAACAATGCACAAGGTACAACAAAAATAGATGATGTATGACTTTTTGGCATCAGCACAATAACAACAGTACAGTAAGGGTTGTCTATCTAAGAAATTGCCATATGCTATTTATAATAACCTCGTCATCCCGTACAAGGATATTACGAGTAATTTTCACAGTCTCACCGCAATGTCCATCCACCAGGTTCACCAGCAATGAGCCAACGTACACAATAACATATACAGGTTCACTGTTTGCTTTTACAGTTTAAGTGATATATGAATCAACAACCACAGTACAAAACTAAAAGCTGTAAGCAACTTTTGTATTGTTAGAAAAGTTCATTACGGGTCTGCCTGCACTGGTCATAATCCATTCTTCTGGTCACATAAACACTTACATGAAAGCAACCACCATACCAGTAGAAAGCATAAATATTCCTCATTTGCCCTTTTCTTTTTTTAATCCCACATTCATTTTACGTCCATTATGCTCACAGTCATAGCCACAGTGTGACTTGACACGTCGTTAACCGAAATTCCCAGCAGTAGTATTTTAGGAGAAAAAAATGGCCAAGGAAAAGGAAAATAAGATATATTACGCGATAAATCAGTGGCATATCTCAAGTCTGTATGACTTACGTTGAAAGCATTTTGTGCTGCATTATTACAGAGTTTGCATCAAGATGTAAAGAATAGGAAAGGTGGAAAATGTTGAAATCGCATGATTTTCTTCCCTGTATTGGTTGAAAAGCAGAATATTGTACTTTAGTACTTGTACAGTATCTTCAACACCAAATGAACTCTATTTTTGGTTTCCGCTTGTAAGTACATATTTGCTCACCAGCTACGTATTATTATAACGGAAGAATTATATCTTCATTAAAAAAGAAAGTTCTTTTCTCGAGAAACAAGTCAACAAGCACACTTTATACTAAAAGTTTGAAGAAACTCGTAGCATTTTTCGAGGGTAACAACTGAGTTGGGCTCATTCTTTTTATCTACTTTCTTTGTTTGAACAAGTGATTCCTTGGAAAAATCAACAGTAAGTAAACTTCCAAACTTCAAATGCAAGTGGGGACAAAGAACTAAAGAAGGCAATCAGTGAGAAGAGCTAGAGCTTATATATCTCCCTGTCAGTAGGCACTAAATTGTTACGATTACCAAGAAAGAGGAATGTGCTGAGCGACAAAAGCTAATCTATGAGCAAACTTTATGATGATGGTAATGGTAATGTTTGTTGGAGTTTGTTTGGAAGAAGAAGTTTGCAAAATTGTTAAACAAAACGTCCCGTTAAAATGCTTCGTGTACAGGGAAAACCAGAAAAATGCCTCTCACTAAGCTAATAATCCAGACATAATTTTTTTGTCTGGTTAGCCACTTAACTCTCCTATTCAGCCCTCATCCTTTGATCACACTTATCGTCATTCTTATCATGTCTCTAATCAAATGAGCTTCGGCTTCACAGGGTAATTAACACATGAAAACAAACACTTTTACAGGCACATACGCTACACTACAATTTTAAAATTTTAGACTTAATTATACTTTAGTTTATACACAACTCAAGGTTATAAATCTCGTGTATGGTGACTGGTGGATAGTTTTCTATAAATATGGTAAGGTGGATGATATGGTTTGGTTTAATAATAAAATTCACAAAGAACATCATCATAAAAGCGGGCATGTCTCCTGCATGCCCTTCACAACAAAGATCAACAAAACAATAAAAATCAGCCCATTTTTCCTTCCACGCACATACTAACTAACTCTAATGCACGTTATATTTTTGTGTGACTGCTTCAATACAAAAAGTATAAACTCTATAGCTGCCAACGAACCGGTCTTTCAAGTGGATGAGGTCATTATTATTAGTAGTAGCACTCATTTACAGTCACTTACAGACTTGTGTTAAAATTACTCAAACCTTCAGATTTGCAAACAAAAAATGATCCATTTTAGAACTCAGCTGAACTAATCTATTATCATTCAGCAATATCTCCATATTATTATTATAGCAGATGAAATTTCAGTTGTATAATATTCCCATACAAGCAAGTATAATAACATATATGTATATATGATTAACGCATGCACCATGCAATGCACTACCTTCCCTCTAGTTAAAATAAATAAACGAACGCAGCTAGAAATGCATTTTAGCAAAAAAGTCAATTCTAAATTATTCTCATACATAGCTCACAAGCCTATAATCTTACATCATCATCCACGGATTGTAATCATTATCATTAACGTCAGTCTCATTTTCATCTCCAGCGCATGGAACACTTTAAAAATTCAGAGTTGCTCACGTTTTCTACTACTACCAGCTAACAACACCAATACATTAATGTACAGTAGATAATATATTATGCGGATGTTCTATAGGATAATCAGAGAAACATGCAATGGCTGCCATTTTTTGTAAGCTTTTTGCAATGTTTTCCTCCCTGCATTAACGCATTTTGCATGGAAAAAATGTTGTGGTTTTAACCAATACGTTACAAAAAAATAATATGGAGGTGTTTTTACTTTTTTAAAGCTGCATCATCATCAGTGTAATAAATGCTTGAAAAGTAGCCAAAGTTCGGCGTGACTTTTGTAAAGTGATGAAACGAAAAAGTATTCGTGTTGAATGCAAACGATGATTTTGTTGCTGAGTTTTAAAATATAATAATAAATTCTCCATGTTGCAAAAAAACTCAATTATGTATATACCTATACGGTAAAAGCTTTGACGCAGCGAGAGAACAAAGTGCATATTTCATGAATAGCAAGCTCAGCTCAGATATATTTTCAAGAAGATTTGAATGCAAGCCTGACTGTAAAAAGATTGAAGCCAATTCGAATAAAAATAGGATACAATTATTGATCAAGAAATTTTTATTGCTTTGTAAATACGTGGGATGTTTGATTTGGTATACCAATTTGAATTTCCTGTGGTCCAAAACGCAATAACATCAGAAAGAACGATGAATCATTGAATCCTGCTAGAGCACAAACAGTCAGTTCAAACTTTTTGAGCAAATCCTTTTTCATCTTTCATTTATTTTGAACACTGAATTTCATTTTCATATTTTTAATATGACATGTCGCGTGCATTGGAGAGGATATCACGAATCGTTTATTGAAATCACAACCACGAGCGGACAACGAGTTCTTTTGTCGACATGAAGATGATCATTTACTCAAAAAACTAACGGTATTATTGTGATAATCATTCGGTAATTATCATTATCAAATATCATCGCCATTATACACACTAATTTTGCCATGAATTTGACATTTCCAACTTATAGCATCCATGTAAGATTTACATTGACCAACGTGTGTATGATGTTAAATTATCACCAACCACCAAAGGCTTTTAATCTACACTCACTTTCAACTTTGCGTTTCCATCGTCGGCATTTATAGTCAGCGATAAGCCCAAAAGGAGGATTTGTAGAATGTGCCTATATAATTTGCAGAGATCCGATTGTCAATGAAGTTCCTACTAAAAGCTTAATGAATTATCCTAGTCGATTTGCACTTTATGAGCAATTTCAACCCACAACCACCATTTATAAAGTCATTGCTTGACAGAAATGATGATAAGCAAATTGCTTGAGCAACCCTCTTGTGAAATTGGTAAATTGTAGTATTTAAGGATGTCGTGGATAGCAAAACAATTTTTTGCGATGCTTCGTGTGTTGGCGTGCACAAAATTTCTTTTAAAACTTTAACTTATGGATGACAGTTGAGTCGTCCCTCTAAATGTTTTTATCCTTTGCTTGAGAGGATGTATTGAAGTTATAAAATCTGCAGATTTGAAATACTTTATTGAGCACAAGCCACACACGGTACCTTCTAGCAATTTGCATGAGACACGCAAAAGAAGCTTAAATGGAATCAAGATTGAAAGTCTACTGATGATTCTTCAGAGGATGTATCGTGTTGATAACAATAATATGAGCATCGATTGTCCACGTTTCAAAATATAATAATAATTGCCTGCGGCATATTTTGTTATCAATACAGCTAACATTACTTGTTGACAAGTCTTTGAACACAGTATGTATGATGAACGGTTCACGTATTTTGTGTAGGTATGTGGAATTTGTACTCATCAAGAACTAGTATTTTTTAAATATACTGCATATTCGTTTGCACCTGCATCTACCCATATGATGCTGAACGCAGACATCTGCAGAAAAATTGCTTTTTGTGATATTTGTTTGAGATAAAATTTGGTTTATTAGAAACATGTTACACACACAGACACTTAAAGATCATTTTACAAATTCGTTACAAAAGATATTCAAGCTGGTATACTTGTTAATTGGTAGACTATCTTAATTGCCATGCAGGAAGAACAAGTCAACTTATCATGTATCACTAGTTTTCACACTCGAAAATTTATTATAAACGAAGATGCTCATAGGCGATAAAAAAAGAATTAGGATTTTAAAAAGAACGCGTATTGATTACTGATTATCATCCTCTTTTTAATAGTTAGCTCATGAATAATTTTTGGATTAATAACACTCAAATGTATGCACACCTTCAGAAAAAGTAGAAAAGATCTTTTGCATACGACGATTGCTTTCTTCATACACTGCCTTGCCAAAGTTCCCCGGAGTCAAGAAGCAAGAGTTGTGAAACGAGCTCTTTGCTTTGTTACCATCTATGTAGATGGAAAAACTTGCGTATCGATAACATATATAGAATATGACAACGCAATGACAACTGCCCAATTCCATATTTCATGTTTCGGGGGTCATAAAAACGCACGTTTCACGAAACACTTCACACATATTTTCCTTATATGAATATTATGATCATTGTAAGAAATATGGATACGAGGACGAGCACTAATAAATAAATGTCCAAGCTCAAGCAACCTTGAATACGGATGGGTAGCTAAAAACAGAGGAGTATTGAGATGAAGATTGAGAGGTTTTCTTTCAAAGCAACATGCGATTGAGCGAGTACATAGAGACAGATTCCTTTTGAACTAGCTAGCCCCACCAGGAGCAAAAGTGCACTAACAACGTTTGCCAGAACTTCTTCCAGTCAGTCACCAGAAATGAAAAGGGGAGCAAAATAACAACTCACAGCGCAACGTGAGCTGAGAATCAAAGAAAGAAGATGCAAAGGAAGCAAGGACGTTTAGTTCAATACACGGGGACAAAAGCCAGAGTGCTCAGTTAATGCTGTAGAGAGAGTGAAATAATAGAGTAAAAAGGGAAACGAAGAAGACAGTCAACATTACAGGTTTCCTTTCCGCCTCTGAACTCGCTTCTTCACATTTTATATTCACAATCACAATTCGCATGTTCCAGAATCCCTGGAATCACTTACTGCGGCTCTACAAAATACCCACCACCACTCTCATCCAGTCAGTGGCAGAAATAAACGAGCTCGTTCGCTGTAGTATTTACTTTTAGAAAATCCTGTAACTGTAATGCTTACATGCTTTTTGTCAAGAGGAGAGTCCACACTCTCCAACCAAAACTCCTACACACAACAAATCGACAAAAAGATCTGGTCTAACTTTTCTAGAGAATGAAATGTATGACTACTGCTGCTTGATAATTTCTTCTCCCTCCCTTCGTGTTTCATTGAGGTCCCTGTGATCTGGCTGATATCCGAATTTTACACATGACACACACTCACTTACACAACATTGTTATTATGCTCCTTCCAATTTTCTAAGGTTCTTTCACAATCTACTTCCTCGCTCCGAATACATATGCTCTGAGGCAAAAGGGTGGAAAAAGGGAGATAAACAACAGCGTTAGTAATCACCCGTATTTGTGTGATATGCACACATAGAGTGGCTGTGCTACTACGAGAAACGCATATGTCAACTTTGGAAAGTGTTTCATGTTCCCAGCTTCAATTTTGTACGGTGTAAGTTTCACAACCATCATCATCATCGTCATGATATTACTTCAGCTAAAACGTAAACATCAGTCTGAGTCTTTGTATTTTATATTTTATGAGAATAAAACTTTACTGGAGAAAGAAGGAGACTGAGCTAAACCATCATCCATCCATTATGTATGGATATCTATTATACAATCTTCAAAACAAGCACTTCATCTGAGCTAAAGTCTGCGTTCATGTTAAGGGGAAGAGACTCTGGAGATTCTCCATCTATATCTCTCTGGAGTTAGTTTCCAGCATTATTATTACTTTTATTTAGTTATGAAGAGGTAATGTTCGTGGTGGTATATTGCACACATGTTCACATAACATTTTAATAGGATCACGTAGTACACGTCCGAAGAGTGTTGTTGTGTACACTTTCATTGAGAAGATAGATTGAAGGATCGTAGGGCTGCATATTATAGTGGTACTATTTTGAAACTGCTAGTTAGAGCAATGTAAATCTATAATACTGAATTTGGAAATGGGTATTCTTCCAGGCAGACATCATCATCGAGGTCCGGAGTTTTGTGAGTAAACATGACAGACAGGCACGTTGAAAGCGGAAAAGAAAAGATTACCCGGAGTCTCATGAACTTTTGTCAAGTTGGTTCAATAAAGCAGGCCCGGGGAGAAAAAACGCAGCAAGTAATGTGAGGAACGAGAAAGGGATGCTCGTGGTCGAACGGAATCTTCACCACCACCCACCACCACATTACCACGAAAACAACTGCCACCGTTGTCTTGTTTATCGTTGTGACGGGTTAAAACAGCAGCAGCAATAGCATATCATTTCAGACCAAAAAATTTGAGTAAGGAAAATTTCCAACTAAACTTGACAAGCCAACTGGAAAAAATGCAAGGTTGCAGTTGCAGAGACAGGGACACTGAGAGTTCACCCATCAACCGATATTATATCGAACTCCCTTCACAGCTTCAACTGCCCAAAAAAAGAAAAAAAAAGTTACAGCCGGAGTCACTACAGTAAACATGAATCTTCTCGTTTTCCTCATTTCGACATGAGCAAAAAGGCAATGAAGATAACTACAGTATACATATTTATGTGAGTCTGAGTTGATGCTTATGATGGGAACTTTTCGTGCTCGTCGGCTTTGTGTGCAATACCGAGTTCGGATAGAATGAAAGGTAGGTAGAATTGGATGGTACTTTTACAACAGCCAACTTGGCTATCTGAGCCGGAGAAATAATAAGCTTTGCTCAGTTCTCTTGATTAAGTGTGTACATGGCTAAGCATTTTATGCTGAGTTCTTTCCTTCTCGAAAACTAAGCAGGCGGATGCGTTCAATAACTCTCTTCCGAAGAGGAAAAAGGATTGTTCTTGGTAGCGTAGAGCCGAAAATATCATATCATCGTTAGTTACACTACTCATCATGATGTGTGCAACTGGAAATCCATCATGATCCACGCTTCCAACACTCCGAAACGATTCATAGCTATCACACAAAGCCCCCCTTGCTACGATTTTCATATTAGGAGTATTCTTCTCGGAGACACGGGACGAAACTAATAAATACACTGATGTAAATGCGTTCTTCACTTTTATACAAAAAAAGCCCACCTTTCCTTCTCAAAGCGTACTGTCATCTAATCTAATATTCCGACGAATGGCACAATAGTAAAGAGTGGAAGTACTGCTTGGTGTATTTCTTCCATCCCTTACCAGCATATCCAAGCAGTCCTAAGCACCGTAGCACTCCATGTACAAGGATTCCTTGAAAGCGGATGAAATAACTGCACGGGATGAAACAGGAGACCTTCAAGAAAGAGGTTCTTTTTAATGCGTATCCTTCTCTATTCACTTTGGTTTTTCTTTTAGAAACCTGAGAGAGATGCTCCATGCTGCTAGTCTGGGCAAACATACTCGTGTCTACTTAAAGCCACCCTGCTCATAAGAATATCATGAACCAGTTGTGAAACAAAGCGAACAGGTACATCGCCAACACAAATACTTGGGTTTCTATAATACCTGGATAACCTTCATTGTCTCTGTGGTCCCTTCATTTTATATGTGCCACCATTTACAATATGAAACAATTTTTCCTGGAATGGTAGGGTATACTTGTGCTCGTAGTGTACACATTTTTAAACAACCAACTCACTCCAAAGTCCAAACTCTAGTTTTGGGATATTTTGTAGTTTTATCACGAAAAAATGTGCAATGTCGGGCTTTATTTAAAGCAATGTTTTTAAAATGTAAAAGGCATATAGCATGGGAAACAATTTACACCAAGTTTCCCCATACGCATTTTCAAAGATAAAATAAAAACTGACTTGGAATGAGTTTCGGATTTTCTTCGCCTTTCATATCCCTCCTTTTTTATGAACACCTGAAGATTTATCTGCTCGCAACACGAGTACCACTTTATACCATATAAACGTAATGGTGGGCAGGAGAAGTATAGAGTGAAGAATTGTACTGTACAATATACGAAAAACGATACTGAATGATTATCACCGTGTCGTTACTTCCACTCCTCTTGGTTGTTAAGATTCCACAAGGGAAAAGGAAATTACATGATTGCAATGCAACAACTAACTTTAGGGGAAAAACTTTTAGTTCCTGTCGGTCCTATGAAATGATGCACATATGCCTTTACCGATTTATGTGATAAATGTACATACATTCTTCGCTTTTATGAGAGAGGCAGCAGGTAAAAGCTGAAGGCACGAGCCAGTTGTAATGTAGGAACAGCTGAAGGAATTATGGAAGATTCAATAACATTTATCTCGTCATTTACATTCATCACGAAGCAGATGTTTCTTCCAGAATCCAGGATGTGCGAGCACATAGTGACCTTTCTTTTAAGTATACGCAGTTTTTACAAGGTATACTTAAATAGAAGACTGTGGCAGCAGCGGTGGTGTGTGAAATAGCTAAAGGTGGGATGTCTCACGAGACCACCTTTTCAGTTTTCACTGTATCCTGCTTAAATGAGCCGTGTAAGATTCACTACCACCGCCATCAAGTACATAATTTTATTAAAGCTTAAAGAAAGAGTGATAAGAATAGAAAAAAGCCTTGGCATTCGGAATGGGCCCGGTTACTCATAGTCATGGCCAAATCAGGTAAACCAGCTACATTCCAAGTCCAAACCAGGCACGAGAAGATGTATTGCAGCAGTCGTAACGAGCTGGTGTATAATTGGTATCATCGATAAAATGAGGTTTAAATGCCCAAGAAAGGATTTTACTAGCTACGCATTCATGTTTGGGAAGTTTTATTAATGTGTGCGTAAATTGATAAAAGATCTTTGCCTCTATGTAACGCACAGCCAGCTAATATGCGTAAATATGGTTTTAAAAGTATGTTCAAGAATGTCAGGCCTCCTAAGCGCCCATCATTCCTCATCCTATTATTATCTATTCACCTTGTGACTTTTGGCTGCCTCTGCGATTAATTTTCCTCGCCTTAAGCGAATCATGTTTGAGAAATCCTTTTCATAGATCATCAAATCCTTTCCTTGGATTTGTTATGCTTTTTAGATGAAAAGAACACCGATGCAGCTAAGGTGCCACAAAATTATAATTATAATGGTGCAGATATGCATGATGATTTTAGAAAATCTGTTGGCTTCTTTCTTGAAGCTTCTTCGAATTAGCATCTCTCATTCAAATTTGCTTTTATGCTGCTCTTATCTTTTTGATTGTAAACAAAGGGACTCATTACATCGTCATTAATGTAACTTGACACATTGCAGTATGCACACACAGCTATGACTGCAAACAAAACGTGTGCTGGCTTCCAAAAATAGTAAAAGTAAGTTTTCTTGTGAAAAGAGTTGCATGAAGCAGTGACAACCTTTCAACTGTGAACCAGCCTCCTCTCTTTCTTCTCTGTCTTTTTGAAAATCTTACTCTCTGCCTCCAGGTGAATACCTACTTGAAAAGACGCCTTGAATTGAAAGATTTGCTCTTTGACTAACAACAAAAGATGAGGAAAGGATGACAGCTTTCTGTTGGTTTATGTTTGACATCAAGCTTGTTGTTATATACTGAGGGCTGAGCTCAAGAGACAAAGTCAATGCGTCAGTAGTCAGTATGCACTACTACTGGTGACATTATGATCGTACCGCTGGTGCGATCACGATGATGTTTTCATTGGAAAGGATTCCCATTACCAATATCATTATCTGTCGCAGTCGTTATTGTATGCACGCAAGTTTGCTTTGTACTACATTTTATTGCCATACGTCTTTCCATACATTACAACGTCACGGTATAATATTGCATGTCAGATAAAAGGCAAACAAAAATGATAAAGCGGGATTTGATGATGAACTTACCTTGCATTTGGTATTATCTTCTTTCCTGAGAAGCGCAAATAGATCACACAGACACAGTTCGAGCCACCGTGTTTATATTATGCCTTACTTTGCATCAATATGTATGCACGGCCAGACAGAAAAATGAACAATTCTTTTAACCCAATCAACCAACTCTACGAAATAACACGCCACAAACGACACGAAACACAATAGTTTGTATTTGACAAAGGTTGCCCAAATACAAATTCACCTTTTATTGTTCAGCAATCAACAGCACACCAGTTCGCTCTTCTTTAGCTCTAATTGAAAGGCTTTGCTCCTCTAAAGTCACTTTATTACGAAGAAGAAAACTGCACAATATGTGACTTTCTCAAACCCTAAAAAGAGTCCTTCACACACACTTTGTACATCCATTAATTTAACCATAAGCTGGGTCAGTCCTATTAACTATAAAGTCAAATTTTCACAATACATTTGCCCATGGATTCAGATCATCAATACGATGTTAAACAGGTAAAAGAAACCCATATTCTTGAAAGAAATAATCCTTAGTAATCAGACAAATTCTTTAGCTCAAGGGTTTTATGTAGCTCTTTGAACGAAACAAATGCGGCTTCCACTTCTCCGGAATACCTGGACGGACAACCTCCAACAAGTGTAAACAGTCATTTACATATAAGTGGAAGAGTACTCGTATTCCTTGACAGGAGAATAATAACGATTTTTGTTACTTTGTACGATAGTGATATTGACCCTGTGAACATCCATGCAACTGATATCAGTACAACAAAAATGCGTTTTTACAAGACTCCCTAATGTCCGCACTAATGGAAATCTTTGAAACGTCTGTAATTACTATCGACTTTGAATCCTGCTCCGCTTGTACCATGCACTAATGTGCATGAAGCTTCATGCTTTAAAATGAGTTTGTTTTATTCTTGCAATCACCGTTGAACAGAATTAACAATGCATGTATAACACTTTGTGAAACAAATATTCGATTCATTCACTTTGATCAGTGAGGAAAATGATTAATTTCTGTATAAATCTATAAAAAATTGCACAGTTCTTTATTACTCCATGTAAATATAAGACAACTCCGACACAAAATATGACCAACGCACACGACTGTTGGATACCAACTGGCTAGCCAAAGCATGTGGTAAGAGGCTTTCGGGTGGACTACCTTGCTACTTAACGAGTACCTCTAACGTACAGTTTATTACGCGTGCATGTTGGTTAATGGTATGAGAAAACCTTCGTCTGTAGAATTACCTGTGAATACAATGCATACAAAGTACAAGAGGAATGCACACAGAAACTCCAACAACTCCGCTGCAATACGGTTTATGCATTTACTACTCCTGATGCACAAAGGTAATAGCAATCAAAAATAAGAGGAGAGCAGAGCTCAGGTGAGCAACTTTTAAGTGTGGAAAATGTATGAATATAAAACAAACCCTTCTTTCTGCATTTTCAAGTATAAACTTGGTGGACATGGTATGATATATGCCCATACTTACTTCATGTTACAATCTAGGAATGAAGGCAACTTGTGGTTGATTGAGAAAATGTAACATGCAAGATAAAGTTTGGCTGACAGCGACAGCTTCACCATGCGATATTTGACTGCAACGATCTTACAATAAGCTCTTCGGGTATATGATTGTCAACATTGTTTAAGCTTAAATCAGGTTAAAGTTTTTCTTATTCAGTATTACTTAAGCCATACATATAAACACATTAGATAAGTAAAATATCATACCTATATGTTGCAAGTAGGGTTCAGTTGAGCACCAGGTTAATTTATGTGACCGATCAGAAAGAATGAAGATTTTTATGCTAATGCATTAAGAGTAAAACCAATACAGAAGAAAAAAGCCAGTGGGATAATTAAGTAGTAACCCACATAAATTGTAATCACTTTTCAAATATGAAAACAGTATTAAATATTAAAATGCAGAGTATAAAATTTTGAAACAAATAATATTCTATTATAAGCTATATATCTTTCAAAAAGCATGAGTAATGTGCATTTTATTTATGTGTAATAAAGCCAAACATAAAAAGTGTCCCTCTGGAGTGCAGTGACCATGCACAGTTTTGTTTTCTACCTGTGTAAATTGTGGTCATTGTTGTCCAACGAAAATCGAATTCTATAAAGAAACGTCGACAACCGGCTTTTGCGTTTTAATTCAAATGTTATGCATGAATTTGCATTTTGCTAGCTGTTTTAAACCTCCTTTTCATCTTTCTTCTAGGAACCCATATAATTTTAATACTGGTCACGCCCTAATGAAACAGATAAAAATACTTGCAACCACATTTTATTTTACCATTTCAATTTTTAAAATTTATATCCGCCTTTACTTTCACCATCATCACCATTTTTATCGCCGTACGCTATCTTCCGTATAACACATACTTACTGGCATTTGCGTGCACAGTGGACGCAGCAGAAAAGACGAAAAGGGAGTTGAATGAAAGAGGGAGAGATAAATTGAGGATGGAGAATAGCAGGCGAGTAGGTAGTTCTTGTCATTGTTTTGTTGCCATCACCAAAACACATCAACACAACAAGACATGAAACAATATCATTTTGACGGTCGCTGGAACATGCTCGCGTAGTGGCACAAACTGAGTACATCAAAAAGCAGGACAGAAAACCACCCTTCATTTAATGACTCATGTCATATCGTATGTCTCATATACGAATGATATCCCTCGTTGGATTCATTCGGAAGTGCATAACCCAGCGTATTCTTCGTTTTAGACTCAAGAGAAAACCGGAAGATAATGTGTACTATATACGTATGTGTGTAAGAAGATCATGCGTCTGTAATCTATATGTTTCCTTTTTAATGATAGTGTTGTTCAGTTATATGAGATGTTGATATCCAAAAGCAGTATTTATAATATTTTTGACTCAAATTAAAGCCTGTAATATGACAAACAACAAATGTTTCTGTGATTGTAGGTAGGAGGTGAAGAAAAATATGGCATTTGATCGCCCAAGGGCTACAAGAGACTTGAGAGAAAACCATAATAATAATAAGATATCTCGTGCCAAAGCGACGATTTTTGTCGGCTCCGGATTTTCACTCCCTAATAACATGTTTCAATTGAACTTGAAAGGAATAAATGTACAGCTCCAAGCATTTTTCCTTTGTCTAAAGAGATGTTTATTTCAGAATTGCATTTTAATGTCTATCTGCGACATACACCACACACCCACAGAAAATTAGTGGTTGATATTATTATTTGAGCACGGTCAAAATGACATTTTTTATGCTCTGGCTCCAGGAAGCCTAATAAGAAAATTTCATTTAATAGTGGCAATTGAGAGAAAGCAAGAGAGAGAACGGTCGTAGTTGTTAATCCTGATAAAAAATACGACAGGACAGGACGGCGGGCATCACACCACCACCACAACACCGGCATCGGAGAAGTTCAGTCCCGTGCAACGAACCGACGCTCGTACAATCACTCCAGTATAAACAGCATCAACAACAAAAATCACAATAATAGCTAGTCGTAATACAAACCTCAAGTATTGGTCGGTAGAGAGGTGGCAGAACGAGACGAAATTATCGTAAGACATTATGACATCGTATCGCACTGTGAGAAAGTAAAATGAATTTCACCATGCATTACCAATCCATCGTTTTATCCATGACACATACAACATAGTAGTGAAACCATGAATGGTAAATGCCATGAATGGCTGGCTTTCTGTGTGTTGCGTGCAGGAAACAGCAGCCGCAGCAGAAGAAGCGGAAAGTAAAAACTGAACAGAAAAAAATCCCTTAGGCATTTCCAGTCATTTGCAGTTATACCCTGGAAGGCGGATTTGCACAAGACTGACTATCCGACTATCCGCATTAGTTTTACTGGCAATGGTGAGGTCTACTCTTTCTCACCCTCCATGAAGCAAGCATTATTTGCGGTATATAGATAAGGATGGATTTTATTTTACGATGTTTGTAGAGAGAAACACACTTTGTTCTCTTAATGTTTATGATTAGGTACAGCATTTTGTCCACAGCCGAGGCTTTACTGCAAGTTTTTTGCATTCATAAAAGTTGCGGTGCTCGGTACGGTGCAGCGTTTCGACCAATCTACATATTTGATTGGAAATAAGCACTCTGGCGCCAGCTAACAACACACTCCTATCATCAACGAATATCAATTATTGCTATTCGTCTAATGTAAAAATAAAATGGCATAAACGTATAAATTGTGGGAGCACCATGCAAGGTGGGGTATGGATAGTGCAAAATACCACTTAGACTGCATTTTCGAAACAAACTGAGACGGGAACACCGTACCTATTATGATAGGCACTCCATTGTTAGCAAATCAAAACTCTGTCCAAAAGCTTCTGCTTTGAGTCCGTTTTCCAATATTTATTAGTCACCACTGCTTAATATTACTGATTGAACATGCAAAAAATGCCAAGTCAGCTACAAGCTGTAGTGAACTCTTTGTTCATTTATAATTTGAATTTGATTAGTTGCATGTAACTGAATATATGTTTCACATAATCTATTCTTTGTTCCCTTCCGTTTGTGGTGGGCTTTAGGAAGGAACATGGAACATTCACTTCTCCTATTCATATAAAAATGCATTTTAACAAGCTTTATATACATACCTATACCTATGCAAAGCTACTCATTTGCGCAAACCACTTGAGTAGTAATACATAAAATACAAATGTATGAACGCAAATAGAAATCGCGTATTTTTATGAAATCAAATAGAATGACCAGAAATTCATGTTTATAAAACATTTGTCATTCGTTTGAGTGTTTAGCTGTAGTATTAGTTATAATATGAAATTCAATTTGGCATATATGCACACGTTCAACATGTAATATTTAATTTTTTCAATAACTAAACAAAGAAAACATTTTGATCTTTTGATAAGACTGGAAACGCTCAGTGCTTCGTCTCGAGTGTAATGAGTGTAATAAAAGTGTATGACTGAAAATGATAAATCTCAATCAAGCAAAATGACTCATGAGTTACTGTCTCCGTTTATTCAAATTTATACACCAACGATGCTGTCTGTGCGAAATAATAAATCACAAAATGGGAAATTCATGCACAAATAAATGCAATGTAGAGCACGCAAAGTTAATCTCTTGTAGTTCGGCACATTGGAAAATTTAGCTTTTTTATTTGATATACATAAGTAATCTTTTGTTTGGATTTGAGTATTATTGCGCATAAGATTTGGTTTTTTTCATACTTAAATACATGAAAGTTGCAAATGTATATTATGTAAATATTGTGATTTTGTCTGTTATACTCTTAAAATTAAATGAAACCTATATAACTGTTACTTTTAGAAATATCCGTAAAGTTGATGATTTTAGGTCAATTGAGTATGGAGAGCAGTGAACTTAAATTGTATAAACTTTGGCGTATGTCACTAAAGTACGAAGAAACTTTAGGTCGATATGTGGATTGTGTACATTCTGTTATCATAAACATGACACAAAATATTAACTTCAATCATCCATGATAATAATACTGTCCATATATAGAGAAACTAAAATAACCTGCATTTAAGCGCATCAGGAGTAGTTTCATGAGAATCTTGTTGTATTTGATTAAGTCTTGTGTAATAAGCAAACGACAACATACGGTGAAAATATGTTTTATCGTTGATATTGCTTGTTTTAACCCGTCATGCTGTCTTTTTACCGTACTCTCTTCTGTGAGTTATTTTTAGTCCAGAAGTTTTATTGTCGTAAACCCTAGTACACAATAAACTCTTTGTTGGGAGGGGGCAAAGCAATGCTCAAGCATGTACCTTATCCTTAAAATCACTATCAAATTCCAATTAGGGAAACTGTTTTAATACGAATATTTTTACTTATAAAATCTGAACTGAAATCAGAACAAAAGTGACAACAACAGTTGGATATTATATGGATTTCCGTAACAAAAATGTATCAATGCCAATTACTGACCTATTTAGTAGCAGTACATATACCACTGCATTGCAAACATCACATATATTCTTAAATTCAGCTTAAATTCTCATATGTTCTGAACTTTCAATTTAAAAAAATCTTACTGACATTCACTGAAGAAATGCTTCTATTATCATATTAGCTGAAATTTTCTAAATGCATCGTATGAACTATAAAAGATAAATGAAATAAATACTTTGGTTAGAAATCTATTATAGGTATGCCCCACAGTGGGAAAACAATTTGATTCTGCAATGATGTTGTAATGTAGAGCAAAATTGTAGGTTTAAAATCAGATATAAATACAGATGGGATACCGCATGGTGAATAGTAAGGGCTTCCTTGTATTGATAACAATTTACAATCCCGCTGACCTATGTGGAAATTCGAGTCACAAACTCCCTGGCAGCCTGCATCTATAATAAATCAGTCTTTTGTGCATGTGTTGCACATTATATGCATACGGGTTGTAGATTCCCTTTATGTTTATTATGACGCACAAGGGTTTTCTAACGAGATTATGTACTCTTCTCAATTTGTTTGTAAAATCAAACGTACTATAACTATTATCAGGAAGGACGAACAAGCTAGTTGATAATTGACACTACCACTACTACCCTTTCCTTCAACCAACCCTATCACCTCTCTAGCGTCGTGCTATTTGGTTCCTTCTTGGCTTCTCATCTAATCAAAAAAGAATGAATATATGACACGAAGTTTTATTCACTACTAAACGCGATCGTATGTGAGGTATTGTAAAGGCGGTCGTCACATCCTTTAACACTCAAACTTTCTATGCATCTACATTTTATGATCCAATTTAACCATTTTCTTTCGCTACATGGGCAATAGATAACCAACACCATGTCAAGTTAGAGATAGAGGAAATCAGAAATAATGCTTGTTCAACTAAGTAGTTTTCTTTTATTCCGGTCGATTATTTTACATCAAAACTCATTTCCAGTGACATTGGAATCTAATTTGAACCTGAAAACCCCACACAGCGACAACATGTATACTTGTCAGTTTTCCATTAGCGTTTTAATGAGAACAACGCATACACGTCATGGGTAAGTCACAAGTCAGATATTACACTGTGTCCAGAGTCCAGGGCGGTGCATTAAAACGAATTGCATTTTCACGACCTATTATGACACAGATGCACCTGTGACAGAGACACGATTTACGATATTCATAAAGCGTCCATTCCATTTATCAGCTCAGAGGGTAATTAACCGTACATCGCTACGACGGTTGGTAAGCTTTACCTGCTAATTTCATACAAAACGTGATAATAACATGCAACCTTCTGAACCTCAACTCTCCAAAACTTCAAATTTAAACCTCGACAGATGTATGCACAAACAAAGCTCAACGAGCTTAAAGTTTTTGTAGTTAAGCGAGCTACAAATTTGACTACTGACAGAAGTCTTCCGTAGCTGCATCACTTTCGATTATTGAATTTAATTACTGATTCGTGTTAGGGTTCACTATACATGCATATTCCATTTCATTTAATAAAGATACAGCTTTTTTGAGGTTCTCACTCATATACATACGTACACATCTGTCAGTAACTAGCTACATACGCAACTTTCTAGGCTACGTTGGTAAATTTTCATGTAGTTCCAGACAATATCAACACATAATAACTAGTGCACTGTGACAATGTGAACAACATCAACCCTTTCAAACTAAGCCTTTGTAAATGATGATTACGCATCTTTTCACAGGATCTATTCATGTTTTACTTCTTATTATGATTGGTTGAACTGAGCTATATGAATTCACAAAGCTAGCAGGCATAAGACCGACTCCGGAAACGACAATCATTATAAATGTGTAGTAATAATAATAATTCAACGTTCACGTTCTGAAGCTAGTACCGCCAGTCATCCATTGTGATGATCATTGCCACCATGAGTAAAACATATTAGACTATGAGTAGGCATAATGCATACTTGTACAATGTAGTCTGAGATTGAAATCGCATATTACATTCGTTCATTTATATCATCAAAAATATTAAATATTATGTACCTATTTGTCCTCACTGCACTGCATATTTGAAAGTGACGATGTTTGGCAAAGAAAAGCCTGTCAACAGAAATAATGATACATGACGGAGTTTTCGGGCAATGACACATGTGCACATAATGCTTTCTATGATTTTTTATTTGTACCGGAAACATCTCGTCGATGCGTAAAGACATCATTTTAGTTTGTTCCTGCCTTGTGTCAGTGAAATGCATGTATAAATTACTTGGTGGCTTGTTTGTTTGCTTAGTGAAGATATACAACAGATTATCCGCTTTATGACGAATTGTTGTTCAACTGTTGATGATTTTGATGATAGCATACTCGGCTTCTACCAGTGCAGTACTACATCAAATATCCCAATTTATATTGAAAATATTTGGAAACTTATTCTTCTGAAGAATGACCATGTACTTTGTATAATCTTTTACATGTCCACTGTTGAAACTTTTGAGGACATTATTGCTATTATTTCGCTTCTTAATACGACAGCATAAAAGATAATCCCTCCACACATTCTTTGTTTGAACGTAGATGTTTGTTGGTACAGTCATGTAAACTTGATGTGATATGTAAGCGTTTACAATTTCACGTTTATTTTTAAACATTGGAAAGTGTGAATAAATCAGGTGACAAACCGGATGTTCTTGGCTAACTCATTTGTCGACTTTTAGACTATACTTTTAGAAATACGCAGATGACAACGCAATAAAAATATTTTCTTCCAATGATGTAGCTCTGAATATACAAATTTAGCCAGAATTTATGTAGAAAATAAAGACTCAGGTGAACAAATGACTTCATTTTAAGCTTATTAAGCATAGCATGCAATTTTCTGCAAAAAATGGACCATAATATAATGAGCACTTTGTCAATTTTTCCTGGTGTCATTGCTAATTTTTTATGTTAACTTTCTCGTCTTTCTGCTGCCCTGCTAAGTTTGCTGCTTCATTTTTCATTTTTTAACGAGTAGGATCGCCCTTCCTCTCATGCTGTTTTCTTATTATTTCCTTTCATCTTACAGAGGATGAAATGTAATAAGGATAGCTTTACTCAAGCACACACAAATATGCTTGGATGGATCAGCTTTAGGATATTTTAACAGGTGCAGACAGGCAACATGTTGGGTAGGTTTTGCTATATTTTACGATCCCATAATAACCCTAATCCACTTTCTGTTCCTTTTATACCTTTTCGTCACCAGCCTGCAGAAACCACAAATCCATTGTGACGAATAATGCCTATGGTTGTTCTCAATGTAAATGGACATCACTCTTTATTTTCTAAATTGCATCCCCAGTCAGTAGCAAAGCATAAAGCATATTAACGGGCAGGTTGTAAATTTTATTCTAAAGGGCCAAAGCGATATAGAGAAATCCAATTTTTGCAATTAAAATCCAATTAATAACTTTCAGAGTGGGCGAAATGCAAATATAAAGAAGCCGCATTACGAAGATCGTCTCCGTCTTCCTAGATTAAACGTCAAAGCGAAAGTAAAACGTTTTCCTGACAGAATATCCACTAAGCAACTTAACAATATAATCAGATATTATATGTACTCTTTATCGAAAACGTCACAAGTGATAGAGCAAGACGAGATAATGTTGAGATGAGATTATGAGATGCGCCTAAATATCACTTGATATAAATCCTGTACAATTTGTTGTCAATTGACTATCAGTTTCTCAAATTATGATGGTCCAAATTCTTGCAAAAACACATTTAACATTAAAACATTTGCTAAGCCCACAGATAAAAGAGTGCCTACCACCTGTATAAGTATGCTAACTTGTAATTAGAACATTATTGTGTATTGATAACAATTCATTACAATAAGCGTTTCAAGTCACAATGATATTTGTTAAAGATTTTGTCTAACGCAATTTTTTGTAAATGGTTAAAAATCAAAAGTTCAGACACTAACTGTGTACATGAGAAACCACGACTATGACATAAGCCTTGCGTACCTGCACATTAGGCATACTGAATTTTAAATATTGTACGTGTGAGTACTGCTTGAGTATTTTAAAATCACAATACGTACAAATAAGATATAGGAAGAGTAAAAAAGAGTCTTTTGTTTCATGTTCTCTCCTTCACTATCGTGTGTAATTGAAGTGTGAAAAACACATTTGTCAGCAACTACTCTTGAGATGCATTTTGCCACATAATGATGAGCACCACTGTGCTTTTTAATGATGGCTAATTTCATGTTCAGCAAGCTTCCTTATTTTTCTTCTGAAGTAACTTCTCCCTGGTTTAGTTTATATCAAAGGACTGCAATCGTGGAGAATGGTCTATAGATAGGTCTCTATGTAATATTTTACATCATCGTTCTTCACTTTTGTTTTTTGACAAGACTTGCGTGAAATTGTGCGTGCTTAACAATGTGATAAAACTAAGCGCAAATTCTCAGAATGTGTTTTGGTTTTCCAAGACGCTTTTACAGGTGTACTCCCTGAACATAAGTTTATCAAATATGACTTTTTTTGCATTTTGAAGAGGAAATGGTAGTTTGAGTACCATTACCGGGGCTGAATTGATGAAAACTGTGCAGACTAAGAATTAACGCATGTCTTCCTTGAGCAGGTCCCATCAGGATCTACATACAATGTCGCTTTCTGCACAAGCGACCTCACCGTACATTGAACCTAGCTGAACTCATTTCTCATCATCATTTGTACTGTCGTCGTTCCATCGGTTCTTCATAGCATCGCAATCTATCTGTCATGTCGTAATAATTTCCTCTCTTTAACACCACGATTCAGAACATCTCGATTCCTTTCGTTTACGTATAAAAAGACTACCTTACCACAAGATTACTTAATTTAGTCACTACACGCACGAATTATCAAGGAGAAAATCTTCAAAAGAACAGCCAATTGTCTGAATTGTCCCTCATGCATACCCACCTCACTGTAGATTGCGCTGCGACGCTTGATATTTGTTGCAAAATAAAATATCATGAATTACATGTGTTTCTTCAGTATTCAGGTACATATAAGGCTAATTTACATGTAAATTCCTTATTTTGATATCGGGTTGCGCTTCATATCTAAAACCCTCTCTATGATTTATATAGTTGCTCAAAGTAGGTGTATGGACCAAAATCTTTTTAAAAACCACATTGCGAAATATACTCAAACTCAACCGATGAACTCGTGCGTATTCTGTATTGTATTGATAACTTTTTAAGTCTACGATTCATTGAAGCTTTCATACGTGATTAATAATCTGAACATTGACAATTATTAATGATTACTTTTGTGTTAACAACCTTACAAATTATCAAGTTCATGAATGTTCTGTATGTCCTCTGATTCTATAAACTAAATAATAAATAAAATTGCAAGAAGAATGGCCATTGATTAAAATGAACTTTTGTTCTCCTCAATCCCCTGTGTTGTGTTTTTCACCACAACACCATTTATTCGACAACGACAAACTAAAGACTCCCTGCGTGGTTTAAATTCATGCTGATCGATAAAGATAGTCGGTCTTAAAAAACGTTAATAACTTTCGTGGTCCAGATACTAGATACCCAGATTGCATTCATGAGTAACAGGGCAGTCGTCTAGATATCAGCGCAAACAATCTTTAATCAAGGAAACAGCGTATCATTGTCAGCACTTCTAGTTTCAAGGTGTGATGAGTCGGCAGGTGACTCGTCTGACAATAGCTTTAGATTCCTAGTAATGCAAGTAGGAGTGTAAGTAGTTGGTTTTACAGGTCGTATTGTAAGACATTGGATTTTACATTGTGCAACTCATCAAATCAATCAGCTAACGAGGTTTGTACCTGTATTATTTAACTCCTGCCTCCTCCTTAGATAGAAAGTATATGCTCACGACTTCTATATCGTTTATCCAACTCTGCTGCATATATGTAACTACTGAATTATAGAGTTTCGGTAAGAGAACAAAGAGAAAAACTTTGAACGCGCTCACCTCACCCCACATCCTATTTGTGCTGTTTAGCGACTATGTGGACTATAAATACATACCATTAAAAATACGGTAGACAGAAAACAAAACCGTAGATAATTCACATTCGCTTTATGTGCTAACTAAGCCAATTCTCAAAAGATGAAAAGGAAATCAAGTTCAATACGGAAAGTTGAACAAAGATGTCTTACGCCATTTGACCCTCATGTGGCAATTTTAATTTGCTAATAGTGAAGTTGATTCGCATTTTGAACACTGTACTGAAGCTACTAAAACTGTTTACAAACTTGTAATTTTAAAATTAGGATTGGTTTGAGATTTTGTTTGGGATTATTGGTGGTTTATCGTTCATGGTTGAAAAAATCAGTCATCAAAAAATAATATCCCGTATTTGCAAAACTGATTTGCTACCTCCAATACAAATATCAAATGCAACATTTACTGCAAAAATCGATGATATTGTAGAAATTAATTTTTTAAATGCATGAAATATAAAGATTTAAAATGTAACTAATTTAATTTATAGTAGATCATACTACGAGTCAAGGAAAATGTTCAGAATGAATGAGCACATAAAATATATAATTTAACTACTAAAGCTAATGTTCAAACACATGAATGGGTATAGTAGTTGACATTATAGCTTCAGATGTTTATGAAAATCGTTGGTTCTTTTTAAATTAATGTTAGAATTACTTTGAACAAATTGGATACTAGAATAAGCATAGTATGTTTGCATTATTTGAAAACTTTCCCAAGTGCATTAATATTTCAATATGAATAGCAAAAAAGAAACAATTTACAATTACAATTTTTCTCCTCCTTCACACGGTTTGATAATTTATTTCATTATGACAGCAATCTTCACACCGAAACTATCAAAATGACACATTAAATACAAAATTCAATTGGAAGGCGGTTTATGACCTGCATACATAATGACGATGACGATGTAGGATGGGCGCACTGACAGGAGGTTTATGGGTTAGTTCTTTACAGAAAATTCAAAATTCGACCTATGTCACTTAATGTGGTTCTTTATCCCTTATACATTTCATTGACTGGTTAACTGGAAGGCCCATTTCATGTAAAAAAAATTCTTGCATAGTTCAACAAGTTCATTATCCCGACAAATTTGTTGTACTTTTGAAATTATTTGTCAGTTTTTAAAATGAGCTTTCCCTTTCATGACATTTCATCTACTTTTCAAGGCTCATATTATTCAAACGTTGCAAACTAGAAGCCTGAAACGAAGTTTTAATTTTCAAAGCAAACAAACTCTGGGAAAATTGGTACACACCTATTACTGTCGCCCCACTTGTTTGGATTTTCTTAGGTGAGTAGTTTGATAAGGATGCAAGAGTAAAAACCAGATAGAATAATAACTTGATATAATGCAAATGCCTTTTTGTGATTTGTAAATTTCTAATTTCTTCTTTTTGAGGGCTACAATGTTGATGACAGCAATGAAAAGTGAACTGTTTCTTGTTTTGACGTGGATGATGATTAGCAGGAATAACTGTTAACTGTTGTAAGAGAATTGATAGCATTAATATTTGGTATTTATGGTTATTAGTTCATTTTGCGGTGAGAAGTAAGGTTGCATATCCTGATTACCTTAACAAGTTATCGTGAATATTAGAACTGGCCAATTTTTATATTTAAAATGTTTGGATCCTGACGAGATCTACCACAATCTGAGGTATAAAATCTTCTTCAAAATCAATATTACATGTTCTTAAACCTGTTAAATTCTAATTTAACAATATTCAGTATCATTGGATTGAAATTGAAGATGTACTGATTTCTAAAGAAATATCTTTGTAGCGTGCAGTGACATACTTCTGTGGTCAAAAAGGTTCACACTTGGGGGTCATATGCACAGCATGTGCATATTGTTAGAAATCCTGATAATAATAAAAATGTCCTCTGAAAATTCATGCTGAAAGTGTCATCGTTTCTAAAGAAAATTCGACATCTAAATTGATACTAGGGATCCACCAGAGCGAGGTTGCAAATTACAATCACAGCATACATTGACCAGTCTACCCATAATTTGCCATTCGGTGGATATCCCCGATGTTTTCTAGGCAGAGGCTGAGCTAACAGCATCTATTTGGTTGCCTTTTGTTATTTGACAGAGAGTAAAAGAAAAATGAAACAAAATGGTTGTAGTTGTACATCTACGTAATCAAAATCAAATTTCCAACAATAAATCTTCCATCGTAGCAAGAAAAACCTGCACAAAAGATAGTATCAAGAATCCTAATTATTTTTTAAAAAATAACTCATGGACGGATGCTCCGCAGGATATCAACTTATTAAATTGTTTCCGCGTAATAGTAAGTATACATGACTGTCACTATATAGTTAGCCCTACAATGTATCCTGCTGAAGAGAACAAAATTAATTAATATTGTTGCGATATTGAGAAAGTTGTCAAAAATACATGCATGTTTCGAATGAGTTAAAACATTTTCACACAATAAATCTACTTTGATGTTGTGTTATGTTTGATTTTCAATTTGATATTTGATACGTATCATGTAAGGGGATATAGTATATTGTATAGCCTATCAATAAAGTGGCTATAAATAAAAAAGTCAAGTGATAATATAAACTAATAGTAGAAGTATCACTAACAGTTCTGCTGATTTATTGAACACCCCTGACATATCTATATTTCAAGTTTTATATATTATTATTACAGCAAATATAGCATAATTAACTAGCTGAAAGCATAGGGCAGAAAACTTTTAACATTTCAATCAACAAGAGATTTCTTATGTATGATAGGTTTCACTGCTGTCTGCATGAGTTAAGTGGAAATTAACTGTTAAGTGTGTGTATTAAAGTGTTCCTCATATCACAAAAGACTATCAAACCTGTTTAGATTGCACTACAAAGGCAAGCGGAACCATAATAAAAATGGCCCGAGATTCGTTATGTCATTTGAAGGCTACTTTATTTCTGTTTTTAATTGTCATTTTGCCTTATTTGCATATGGGCACGCGTGGAGATGATTGACTAACTCTAACAATCTGCGAATCGGACTCAAATTCGAAATTCATTTTGTACTATTGCAAATAAAAAGCATGTCTTGTTACCTACTTACTATTGATTTGAGCTAGACATTTGAATGTATGAAGACATTACCAAATTTTAAAAAGTAGTAAAAAATATGTGACGCTTTGCATGATAGAATTTTTCGCTATTCTATTTCTATTAGAGCTACCCATATTTATGTAATGGGCAAATTGATATATGTATCAATCAAATTTTTAATATCTTCGAATGAAAGTGCGGGAATTTTGCTATTACGATTTGAAAAATAATTATATGTAATAGAAGAATCATATGCACATACTTTCTGTGAGAACGTATGTTCATAAAGCTCATTATTTTTTGATGTGCTGTAAAAATCGAAATATCAAAAACGAAATCAATACAAACAAGGATAAATGAATGTACATTTCCCCATTCCTTCAAGATGCATATTATTTATCAAAGTTTTTCATCGTCCTTACAGGATTATGAAATATGACTATGACAGGTCGACAATAATATCCGCTTGCGTTGAAAATCAAACAAGTAGCTTTTCCATTTATAATAAGGCCTGAGGGACGGTTTATGTACTTGTAAATGACAAAATCCTTTTCACGTTTCAAGTACATTCGTCCACATGTTCAAAACCGCGTGTAAAAGAAGCAACTCAATCGACTCAATCTGCATATAAGATGTTTATATCTATTGTTTAACAAGTTAAGTGAAGGTGATCACACATGAATGAGTTAGTACATTGTATATACATGTCAATCACGTAACTCAATTCCACGCTTAATAGAGAAACGTTAAGACAATCAACTTTTAACAAAAGTTGGGCTTTTTCTGTAAATGCAGGATAAAAGTGTTGTTCTTATCTCATCACATCAAGTCACATCAAAATTATGCAGAAGCCATGACAGATTTCTCACTTTCACAGTCAGCCGACAAAATGGAATGCACGAGAATGCTACTCGCTTTAGCTTCTCGAAAACAAATTGTATTTTCCTTCACAATTTCTTCCAATCAATTACGTGATGTTCATTTGCAGACATGAATAAAGGCAGACATGATCAGTCAATTGCACATTATTCTCTTGGTGTACAGATAATTTGCGACAACGGAAAGGCTTCAATGATAAGGAATTCGAAACGTATAAAACAGGACAAAAAACACCAAGAGGACCTTACACAACAATCTCAATGTTCACTTACTGTTGAGCAATACAAATGGTGGTGGTGGCGTAACATCTGTAAAGCCTTAGAAAAGCGTAAAATAAAGGACCCTGTCAGTCAACAAGGAATAATGTGCGTCCTTTTGTCTTAAAACCTTTTAACTGCAACGCTTTCACTTGAAGGAGTAGGCTCACCTTAACAAATTCAAGTTTTTGTTTACAAGTTTAAAACAGCAGCAAAAAGATTTCAAGATTTTTCATGGTTTGCCGACAGAAACTGAAGAAGCAATAGAAACCACTGCATAGGTATGTAACCCTTTCTTGCATAGGCATAAAATATAGCTTTCAAAAGCTCAAGCTATGAATTCAGCAGAGTAATACTTCATTCATTCTTACATTTTGTCCCTAATTATTTCGAAGATGTGATAATACTAAGTGCACTATTGTGCACCGCTGTAGTTAATTTCCTTCTGTGCCTACTGTACATATATCTTTGTCTGCCAGCTATGCAATAATATCTGCAGTGAAAAATGTTTAACACACTTTTTCATAGAATCTGCTGTTCATTCACAGCCATATCATGTACTTGAGATATGAAAGTTTTCTCATCTAATAACCAATTATAACCATTCATAATCTTTAAAACAATAAATTGATAATTATTTATAGATTAATTTCGTTTCATTGCAAACAAATTGCTCAATGATGACCTTTACTAGTAATATTCTTTTTATTTATAAGATTGTTCTAAAATTTATATATTGATTAAGAAAATGATGCATATGAAGCTGAACAGATATTGATTACTGATGTTATTTTAACGAAAGCTTTAATAAAGTACGTGATTGAACGCATCCCATAATTTTATGTGAACTTAGGCATTCTTAATCACAGGTGCATTAATAAATCATTAATGTATGAGACTTTACTCTCGCAATTTGATTGGTCACGAGTAAGTTTTCTGTGCGGCGAATATGAGATCTTTACTATTTTTCCATTAATCACAAAAAAATGTATTTGTTTATGAATGATTATGTATTCAAAACAAAGATTCTTGTTAAGTGGTAAAAGATTTCTTCCTATCCTTGTGAAAAATTCATCACAACTATCCATGTGAGCACACAGAAGCGCTACTTTTGGGGAACGGGAGCATTCCTTTAAGTTTTGAAAGCTCAACTTATTAGAGATTTCCACTTTTAAAACTATGCGCACTAAAAATCATGAAAATATAAAAATAAAACAAAATGATCTTGAATATGAAGTACATTTTCAGGAAGAAATTACCTATCCATAATTTGAATTGCTATGAACATGTATTATATCTGTGAAATTTTTACTCAGTAAACATGTTTCATGTTGATTATTTTCTTGTGCCGCAAACAAACACAATCAATCATATTAAAACAATTGATTGGTGTTACATTTTCATTATTCCGTGTAATTATACGTGTGCACTTTTAGTAGATGGGCGACAGTACAGGTATTGGACTTTAGGGAGAAGCAAAATAAGTTTTGTCCAAGTTCATGAACATGAACACAAGCGAATTTATGTAAACGTACCTTGTGGCGACATATTTCTTGTTCGAGAAGTTGCTGTGTCCATTCCGTTCGAAAATCTAAGGGTTGAAGCTCGCTTTCTTTCTGGCGAAGCCAATCTCGTACCCAATCGAGGTCACAGTCTTTTCCTAATACAATTCAATAAAATATTGTCATTTGAATGAGTGTTCCAAACTTTAGATACCTAAGGTTTCAATTACATACGCTAGTTCATTACAAATCCATTGAATTTAGATTTATATGTGTTTGCAAGTTTTTTTTCGAAAAATCAAGTAACTACAGATTGTATTAATTAATTGTAATTTCATGCATCAAAATTAGGTAGCACCCAGAGTTAATTTTCCACTTTAAAAGATACCATTTTTTAGGAACAAATTTGGTAAATCAAGTCACACTAGTCACACAAAACACTTGCTGAGCGTCTAGAGTTGCTCGAAAGAGAAAAAGAGGGAAAAGTGCCATCTATTTCTTGGCAGAGTAATTTTCAATGTATGTAAGTGATGTTTTCATCGTTTTGCTTGTAAGTACCTTCGTTGTTTGGCGTAACACTGCTATCAACATCCATTGTTGACGTATGGCGTGATAATATTTTTTCCAAAGCATCCCATTGTGAATTCAGGTGCTTCAGACGCCACTGAAACTCTTCCTTCAAGTTTGGATACCTGCGAAAATTCAAATAATACATATTCACATTTTATTGTCTAGATCGTAATTTAAGTTAACATGAGACGCATTATAAACTAAAATGATTTGAGTTTTTCAAGTTATTATTTGTTTGCAAATCCATAATTAATATTAAAGTGTCACTAAACCGTTATGATTTTATAATTTAAGATTGCATTACAAGTTACAAGCAGTATTAACGCAGTCCTAAGTTACTAGAATTTGTACATCATATAAGGCAATCGCGGTGGACGTAATTGGGATTTTTCTTTTTATAACAATAAACGTTGGATCCATCTAATCTAATCCCTTGATTAATAATTTTTATAGTCTGCGTATATACGACTGCTATTTTCCTAAATCAGGATTCGTATCTTAAGAGAAAGATTCGGAGTAAATTCGTTGGACTTACTTTTGTGATAATGTTTTAGCAATTTCATTAACTTCTACTCTCCATTGTTGCCTTCCAATCATATCGTTGGCCTAAACAAAAAATGACAAACCATGTTTTTAGAATTCCAAGAAAACAAGTATTATGATTGACACACAGAAATAAATAAAAATTCATTTTAACTTTCTCACCAATTCTGAGAGTTTGACAGCATCCACAAATCGCCCTCTTTCAATCTGCATGGAATTAAGCCATTCACAAATGTTGCCATAATTTTCAAGGAAGTGTCGCAATCCTTGTTCCTCGGAATTAGCTTCAACTAGCTCCTGTATAAAATACAATACATATTAGTTTACATGAGGGGAATTTTTTACCCTGGAAAATACAAAACCAGTATATATGGGTATTCACACAAACCTGAACTGACTGCTGGCAAATCCTCCAAAACTCTTCCTGGCTACTATCATCGTTGTTGGAACCCCAAGATCGTCGCCACATTTTCTTATCCAATGTGCGTCTGCAAGCATAAAATTAAGAGAATTTCAGCATGTTGTATTAATCATGCCAAGAAAATTTTCAACCGGATTCTGTGTTGTAGTTTTAACTTTAAGGAGGCTCAAAATACAATAAAAATTGTAACAACGCAAATGTGATAGGAAACGATATAAAGACTTGTGAAAACAGGGAAATTTACATGACAAAATTGGAATCAAGCCTTTCTTAAAGCACTTACACACCTGGTTTGCATAAAATGGTGAAGCAAACTCAAAGATAACAATGTTAATGTTTGATGTTTATATTGAATTGAAACAAACTAAAGAATCTTTTCATGATACAGCATTTTGTGATGTGTAGGTATTCCAGAGATTACCAACTGATGTTGATAAACTGCACAAATATTTACACGTGCTCCGAATCAAATAAAAAAATTAGGAATTATCTGATAACATTCTCATGGGATCCCTCCAAAAACCTAATTTTTGTCAGCGTAGGTAAATCTATAATCATAATCAATTTGCATACCTGGGTTTCTTTGCGTTCAAACTCCCACATTGTCTTCCTCCCGGCCATGGCTTTTTCTGCTGACCCTCTGGAGTCCGCAAATGATTCTGCGGTGACTCCAGAGAAGTCATCGATACGCTGCACTTCATCTGATTCATTCTTCAAACTAAATCATAACCAAACAGTATATTCAATGAAAATTTTCAAAATATATTTAAGCATAAAGTTATTCAAGTTGAATAAGAGTCTATGAATTTTTACTTACATGAATAGAAGAGTACTGGGAAAACCAGTGTTGCTGGATTCCGTATATGCTTATCATCTTACAAGTTCGTAAAGGCTATCATATTGCTACAAAGGTACTACCTATACTTCTTTCATACAATAATTGTATAATTATTTATTAGTAGAGCCAAATTAACCGGCGAGAAGCTCAGAGTAGATCACAGTATTGTACAAAATTCAATCAGTGAAATTTTGGCAATTAAACTGTTAGAGAGAAACTAATCCTTCCATACGTTTACACCACAATTCAAACAAGGTGTCATTTACTAGCAGTTAACTTTCTTTTATCGATACAAAACTCTTTCTATTATAACAAATAAACTTAAAAAACGTTACATAAGAGTTGTAACAAGTATTGCAAACCTCCAGTCTACTACATACAAATAAAGAAGACGTTACACGCGACGGTAAATACAATGTAGTATTATATTTTGGCACAGTGAGAGCAAAATTTTCTCAAAATAATCTTATAAGGTTACAAAAAATCCGTTAATAATAAAGTGTGTCCTGAGTGGGGTTTCCTTTTCTACGTTCCGAGTTGCAAAACCGTTATGAATCTATCAGTCTTATCCTAAGTTTGCTTCATTTCAGTCTGTACATATTTTCCAGCTCCTTCTATTGCTATTCCCTCTTTACAACGAACAAAGTTTTTTTTCTTCTGTCCTTATCAGTTATCCTACTACTGTGTGTTACTTTATCTTCTTATAAGTAGTAATATTTTACAGATGGGTTGAACGTCTCTGCTGAATGCTGGTATGAGTGAGGGTTGATGTTCTTTTTCCGCTGATTGACAGGTCCATACAACTCCACTGACATTAGTGGCACTCTGGTACAGTCTGGCTTATCTTGTGTAAATAAGCTCAGATTTGTTCCTCGTCTCCACTGGCGTGCTTCCTCGTTCAAGGCAGCGGTCTAGGTTGCGCCATTTCATGGATGTATGGCAGGCCCTGGAGATTTTAAAAGAAAAAGATTGTTTAATGAGTCTTTGTATACAAACAAAACAAGTGGCACATGCAAAACATGATTTTGTGAGTAAACTCATTGATATTTTTAATTGTTATATTGTCTATGCACTAAATACTATCAACAATATCTATTGTATGCTCTTCTTGCTTAAAACAGTATTGTATTATTGTATATACTAGAGATGTTCATTATTTTAGTCTGACCGGTAAACGTTGCTCATTTGCAGTGCTTTTCATGTAGGTAGTATTTATGTAGGTTTGAGTATTAGCTTTGTAAAGTTATTACTATGTACCTACATTACTCGTTCTTACTGGTTATACTTTTGCTTGAAAAATCTTCTGCGTATTCCATTTTCCATAACGCCTAATACGTAATACTAACTAAATAGAAATGCACCACAATATTATTTCGCATCTTCAATTTCTCAGATCCCCATCATCTTTACGATGTTGGTTGTACTAGAATGCTAATATGCCTATTACACAACAGACAAATTACCAGTTTTGACTGTTCTCCCCATTCAAGCATAAACATTCCACAGTTTCTATTCTCAAAGTCATTTTGTGCTCAAAAAATTGTTCATTGCACATTGCATTAAAGCCACCATGTAAGCTGCGCATGAATGGACACATGCAGGAATACTATTCACACCCATGAATGTGTAATCTGTGTAAAATAATGAAATGGAAGTGGCCGTTGATTTTGGACTTGTCCTACGTAATGAGAAAGGAATTGTCGGTTTACTTCATGATGCGTAATCATCATCTCAGCAATGATGAAAAGATGATGCTGATTGACGAAGAGCACGCCTGGTGACTGGTTGGAACGCATGAACTCTGAACACAAGCCGAAATATTTTCCTTATCAGTTTTACAAAAAAATCAGAGAAAACAACGGTTTTCATTCAGCGTGTGTCATTGTAGAGCAGTGATGGTGTTAACGTATAAGGGATCTATATGTCACTCGTTGGTGAAGGTGAACCAGCTCAATACATTTCAACAAGGTTTTGTTTTCTTCGTGTGCGCTTCATGAAAAACACAAGCATTTTCTCGATAAGTCATCAACATTAAATGTAGAATTAAACGCAGCTGGTCCGTCTTTCAACCATCGGTTCACCCAACCAAATGAAGTATAGAAAGCATCTAAAAAAGCTGCTGGAAGAATCTGTCGGTTTGAGCAGTCATAAATCCAAGCAGCAGTAGCTGTTCAAACTTTGAAGCGAAATAATATGTTGAAAACTTATGAATTTCGTTTTCTGTTAAAGTTTTAAGAAGGTTCAACCTTCCCAATGTATCAACCATCAGAGAGTAGTCAGATAAATTCATGTGCTTGGAGCTCACTGCATGATGTGTTAACCACATGTGCCTGTTTTTAGCCTATAGAGCAGAATATTTTCAGCATGAAAATGGACAAACCAGAAGAATGCATTGGAAAATATTTTCTCACATTTATGTATTCAGATGGAACTTTTAATGCAATGGTTTCTAATAAACTGTATTTAGATCAATGCACAAAGTTATACATAAATGATGAACGAATAGCCGCTAAAATACTACTGTGCTGTTGCATGCTTTGGGAATGTAACTGTCAGTCAAGAAGGAAATCCCATACAAACATTAACTCCTACTCCACTGCAAAAGTATCAAATGGAAATGGGCTTGTTTACGAGTAAAGTAAAGGATATCAGTTGGGAATGTATAATTATTCATTACTATAACAGAATATACAAGTTGATGATGCACAACCCTATCTTTCCCTTCTAAGAAACCTTATGTATGCTGCACTTATTCATTTCCCTTTTCGTGAACGAAAGTGACATTGTTGTTTTTGAATAGTTTATGGTTGATATCGACCTAGACACAAGACAAAGCTAAAAGGAAGCAACTTGGACCCCTCATGGTTGAATGAGCATAATGTGTAGTAGCTTGCACTTTTCCCCTAAACTTCACATTCGTGACTTTGAACTTTTTGGATATTCACTTGTACATACTATGAAGTGCGTAATGTTTTCATAATCTACAGAAACTCTGTAAGTGCATGTCAATGTCAATGGAATCGGAGTTGAGAGTACAAATGTACAAAAGTGTACTTGCAGCAAAATGTATTCGCTGATAAAGATCTTGGAAATTAACACATAGTTCCATTTTAGTTAATTTAACTCGATGCTCTAAATTTTTAAGTAGTGAAAGCATTTAAAACAATTTCACCAATTAGTGGAAAATGTCTAGAAACAGAAAAACTTTACCACAAATATCATGTAGAAACTAGCGAGTTGTAGGTGTATTTCTTCTAAACAATAGCATACTTTTTCGTCATATGCGTAGAGAATTTTTATACGATGTGTGAATTGATTCTTACTTATTAAACCAGCTTTCAGAAAATTGCAACAGTATTCACAAATCCAACACACGATTAGGTAGAAAGAAGCAAAAAGTTTGCATAAGTAAATTGGTGTATCCGTCACTCACAGTTCTCAGATTGTAACGACTTTTATCATCTGTATGTAGTTTTGGGTATAGAGACTCAATAAAGAAAGGAAAATCTTTCACCGTGAAAACAATATGCATGAACTCATACAGAATTTTGATGCTGAAATTGAAGCAAAATTCGTAAATAACTTTTCTTAACAACAAAACTACATTACATCACTGAATAGTATGAAGATCGGGCCAAAGCCAGAATTTGATTTTGATGAGCCTCAGCAATTTTTAATGTTTTCCTTGAACTTGGCACACAAAAGCACAGCGTGTTCAAAAACTCTTGCTTAATCTTCTCTGGTCTTTTTGTATTTCTAAATTTACCATGACGTATCGAGGGTCAGCTCAACAATCAACTGAAATCAAAAGCCACAATGCAATGGAGATAATCGGAGTGGTCGTAGTATAAACTATACTAATGCATAAAATTACTCCGCAAAAATGCGAATACACTTTAATGACAAAACAGCTCGGTTAAACCGGCCACTCTTCATCTCATCATTATGATCACACTACACCGACAACCGACTACATTTCCATTACTGCCTCAAAGACGACGTTGACGACTACAGTGATGATCACTTCTAGCGACTGAGCAAAGGAATCTAGTAATCCATAAGAAGTCTCATTTTTAGCAATTCTACACTACCTGCGGGGAGTTGATGACCATGAGATTCCTGTTTCTTCCATATGGCTCTAATATAAATTGTTCCTTCTACAAGTGCAACTATCATATCATCGTATTGTATTCGCTTCTCCAATGATGAAACTTGCCTGCACCCTTGTGTACCTAAAGTTTAACAGTCGAGAGCGATTTATCTCATGCATAATATCAGAATTCACTTACAGACAGCAATAAACTTATTGTGTTTGAAAAGGAAGCGCGTTTTTTCTATCTAATTTATTCGCAACAGAGGAGTCGGAGCATGCATGTTGTAGTAGAATTTAGTAGAATGACTTTTGGCTATTGTTGGACTGGATTTCAGTTATCGTTTCAACAACGTTTTCATTTACATGGTGCAATGCTCGCTTGCTGGTATCACAACCAATTTTTTTCTCAGTAGTCAGTAACTTTTTCTGATAAAAGCACGTATCATGTAAAAAGTATATTACATACTTTGCTTGTCGTCTAATGCATTTATTTATGCTTTCAAGTAGTCTTGATTATCATCATTCACCAATCTCAGGAGTAATGCTGATTTTTCATTCAGGATTTTATTGTTAAAGTTTTAAAGAGTTTAATTAAAGTTGTAGGAAGCACACAGAAAGGGAAGTTTTATTGCCAGAAACTATTAAAATAACAAGAAAAAATGTTTTGTTGTATTATATTTTACCTACTGATATGCCTCGAGGGAAATATTCGTTTCACTACTTTATTTAATGTAGGTACGCACGTATCGTAGCTTATGCAACTGGAACATGGACCAGAAATCTCCATTGCAAAAAGAAAATATATTAGAAGGTCACGTCACGAGCCATGCAAACCATTATTGCTTCATACTACACAATTATCATTGCAGTATCAAAACCGTCGATGAGTACCTACTCAAATACACAAACACAACCATTCATTAACAGATTAGCTAACCACGAGCTTTAAGTATCATCATGATCATTATCTAAAGTCGGAAACGTTAATCTAATAAAACTAATGCGGCAAAAAACAATGAGAGCAAATTTTAAGTTGGCTCAGTATTTGTTGTTAGGCTTCTTTTCTTTGTTTAATGCGTTGTGCCTTTTTTGTGCAAGCATCACCACCTACCTACTCACGTACTCGAGGATTTATGCTCATCATCGCCAATAAGCTACCTACTAGGTGCCGAATGTGTATCAAAACGTTGCTCTGTTTGTTCATGCGTACCACTATAATTATTATCGTAGTAGAACTGCTTATCTCTCTATCATCTCTGCACTTCAGTCATCACCGCAATGTATCATTCATGTTCTACAACAACCAACCTACCCCTTCTTCGATGAGGCATTGGTAGAACTTGTTTGGAGGTGCAATGCATCAATAAATAAATTCTTAAATTAATTTATTTGAACATAAATAAATACTTGATAGCACACGGCATGCTGACACGTCGGAATTTTACTACAATCAAAGAACCGTCAGGATTTTACAGCCTGCATCGTTTGTAGTTTTCATGTGTACCAGAAACGAATACAGCACAGACATCGCAGATACACTTCGAATTCAATCACCATGCTATTATGTGAAGAGCACGACTACTTTTAGCACGTTTACGTCTTGCATCTACCTTCTGGTTACGCCAGAATTGCCGTGATTTTTTTCTGCTGCGGTGCTGGATATAGCAACAGATGTGGAGCAATATGAGTGAGTTCATCTTTAACGAGACATTTTATTGAGACCCCTCCTTGCGCCAAATTAAAACTTGTCTATATTTGGCTACCTTTCTAATTGCGCTTGAATGATTGAATTCCTTAAAAATATCATATTTCTACATTTCAATGACAAGATAATTGCTTGAATCATAGCACGAACCATACCGGTGAAAGGTAATAAAATGAAACTAAAGAATAAAGTTAAAAAGGTTTTTTATGAATGTATTGCCTACTCGTTTTACAATAAAAGTATTGATGGAGAGATAAATACGATTAACCAAACATAAAAATAGCATAACCACATTGTAAATATATTGCCCTTAACCCCGTATTTTTATTAGTGGAACAATGCGTCCGTAATGCGTGGGTACGCGGTTGCAAATATACATACCTACTTATTATGACTTTTGAAAATGCATGAAAGTACCTACTTAAGTTTTGCGGACATGACTCAATTTTAATGGCTTCCAATAGCAGTCCTGTTATGATAGTGGGTGGATGAAGTGACTTTAATTACAGGTTTTTACCATAGACTTTAATAAAATGAGAATGCATGAATGAACTACTAACAAAGCTAAAACTTAAAGCATCGGTCCATACACGTTTTGTTTTTACGCTATAGTTTTTTACGGTGTCATTAGCATAATACATAGTTTCATTATAGTGGCATAAACTTAAGCTTAAAGTTAAATGCTGAAGGCAAATAAACGCAATTTTATGGCATGCATGTCTATTTCCCCTTCCAAATTAATTTATTCATGAGTTTTGCCCTTGATATTGAAAAAGAATGAAAGTGTAAGCTCCTATTGTTTCGTTAAATATAAGTGGCCTGGAGATACTTCTCTACTCTGCTTTTATCTGTAAAGCAGACCAGCGTGCGCTGTGCAGTAATAGCTACCATACATGACATAGTCTCAAACTCAAAATTCTTTGTTCCCTAATTTACCGTAAGAAAGGACGTCGTTTCGACACCATCTTCTGCCTCTAGCCATCCCACAGTTTAACAAAATATCTTTCCATCAGGTAAGCAAACATGTATCGAGCTTAGAAAAGCAGTAGGCTATTATACTGCTGGTCAGCAAAGCATAGGTCGTTAAAACCAAGTTAATTTAATAATGATGATGTAGTTTTTTCTGCAATGTTTAGCAACACGCAAACAAACTTTGTGGAGTTTGCTGTTATGTTGCGTCGTTTATAAATGGGCAGATATAAGGGTATACGGGATCAAGCCGACTGAGTTATAAATCAAATCATTTAATGAAAGAAGCTGAAAGCATTTAAAACTTTATTCATTGTTATTGGTAGAAAAGCTTGTTGAAAGACAAAAACAGTGAATACAAATAAATCAATAACAAAAAATAGGAACTATAAATCCACAACCGAATAAAAACAATTTTTATGAAGATTTGCTCTTTGATCCCACACAGTGGTTCACCTAAAACTTGAGGAGGAAGAATGATCAGAGTTATGAAAAACATGTTACTGAAATTGACCAATGCAGGGCTGATAAAAAACAAGAATGTTTGCCAAAAGCAATAAGTTGCAACACCATTAAGCGTACAACAAAACATCCTACACACTAGTACATGCTTCTGTACAAAAAATATCAAGCATTGTTGTAAATTGTCTCGTGGACGTGTATAAAATTATAATCTGATCAAAAAGAATGCTCGTTCACACGTCACATTACACATAAAATAAATTCATAAAACAATAACGAACCAGGTGGCATTGTTCTTGTCATTTCAATCCAAATGTTTTAATATTATTAGTAGTCTGGTCTTGCACTTGTCTCTAAACTTGTTAATAAAAGTGTTAAGCAGATCAAACGCAGTTTACAATTGGTATTAAATGGTTTTGATTGAACGTGTAAAATCTATGTGTGGCATCGATTTGTCAGCACTTGCATCTAAGGGAATCTGTCAAGATTACCTTTCACCTCATCCTTTCTACAATGATGATAAGACTGAACTCCTGATTAAACAAGTTTAGTTGACAGTAAAAAATACTGTGAAAAACTAGTTGTGATGCATCATTAAACTTCATTGTCTGTATTAATCACTCATGTCAAAACTGTCTGCAATGCAATAAAATAAAACGGTACATTTGCATAGAAATCGTTCGTTAAACATCTTTAATGCATGCGTAGCAAACAAAAAATTATTTGGTACATAATATTTTCGAGAGAATGCAGATTCAATCCAGTTGTCTATCAATTCCTCATCCAGGAAGGAAGAAAACATTCAGTAATAAATGTACACTTAACGCAAAACACCAATATAAATAAATAATTACAATGCAAATAGAATACAAAATCCATTTATTTGGGTAATCTTATTGCGCTGCATATTTTTTTACCTCATTATGTGGATTTGTGTATACGTTTCTGTATATCAGCTTTCTTTTAAGAGAAAAGAATTCATATCAGCCAACCCCACTAGACAGACAGTGTTCTCGGTCGCTGAGTTGGTTTCTCCTCTCTGCTGATAATAATTACCTGTCTAATGATGACAGATACACGCGTACTTGCGTATACCTAACTGTGTTCGCATGTTTGTAAAATCAAAATCGTACTTAAAATATCATAAATATAAGTACAACTTGTATTTTTATTATGTTGTATCATAATTACTTGCATTGCTGGTGAAACCAAAAACAATATTATAAACAATACATGACCGGCTCCTCGACCTTCAAGAATGCTAACTGATGTATGACATTTTGCTCATGATGCTTTTAAGCGCAAACTCTAGTCGTCGCGGTTGAATGGGCGATTAACCTAAAATTGCTCGCCAAACTAATAACAGAGTTAGGTACATAAACCAGACAACAATATAAATATTTTACTTCCTTCGTAGATGCAAAGTTTCTTCCTATCTTGCTATCTTCGTTTTCAGGTTTTGAATTTTCTACGTGCTATGAGAAGACATACACCGTGCCTCTCTGTCTTTTGTGAGACATGTGTTAAATATATTGAAAATGAAACTTGGTGCGTTGCTGGTTGATAAGCTCAAGTATCAAATGCAATCAAAATTGAGAAAAAAATAATGTTCATATTGCACGCACAAATACTAGACTGTTTAAATGATATCAACTAGGCGTGTCCGGATTTTTGATTTGATACTGGTCAGTCTCACATTTTTATGCGTTGAAAAAAATACAAGCAATAAGTTCGTTCTCATTGAAAAGAAATGTATCGCGGCTACCACCACACCACATAAGACATTAACCAGACAGAAAGAAAGAAAGTAAAAGTTGTATCCCATTCATTGTGATTAGCCTAGCAATAGTGCGACTGTTAGATATTATGAATGAATGTGGTGGGATGCACATTATTAAAGAATAAATTAATCGTTCATTCATTCATCTATTCAAACAGAAACAATACACCGGAGTACACATGTCTAGCATTGCAACAAATGATGATATATCAAAACTACACAATGTATTCTTGTTATCTCTCTGAACGCACTTGTCTTCTTAAAAATCTTACCGCCTGTCTACCATTGCTTCTGTTCTGTATCATCATCGTAATCAAGAATTATTTTACTACGTTATACATATCATCTTTCTTGTTATACTATCCTGTCGTAGGTTCAGTTCATGTTTAAGAGTGTGTAACAACTTTAGTACGGCCTGCAATCATCATATTAATTTTTATATTATTTGCATTCTAATGATAGAAAATCAATTGGTATTTTCACGCGGCTAACATGCCCTTGATATTTTCTCAGATTTTGAAACTTCAAGAATTCTAACACATCATCGGTATGATTTGTTTGTTCGGCTTGTGGCTTAAAGGAAGAATAATATTTACACTTTATACGACTAGAAAGAAGAAGTTAGATCGTTTAAAATAACAATGACTGCTCTCTGCTATTATTGTAGCAGCTGTAGCGAAACAATTAAGAGACCGTATAAACGTTATCATAAGTGTGATAAGCACATTGAGTGCATACTTCACACAGACAATATAACAGTGCTTTTTGAGGAAACGTAACATCAAAACAGCAAAATCACGAGAACCTCCTATATGCCTGCGTTCATTTTTATTACGTTGTACATCTGCAAAGATTCTCTCGCACTCTCATTCAGCATTAAATATAATAATGTACAAACTGAATTTTACTATTTCTACAACATTTATTTACATATGTACAGGATGTATATTGTGTAAGTTCATGGAAAATAAACACTCAAGATTGCCCCTCTTAAAATGCTACTTAAAGAGTGCAAAGGACCAACCCTCCCCAAAATGAAGAAATTCATTAAGACACTTTTTATTTCAGAAACTTACACCGCCCATTTTCATAGCCTCTTATTTTCAAAGAGGAAAGTAATACGTAAGTTTGCTTTCACGTACTTTCTGAGTGTACGCGGAATGACAGCATGTGGAATGACTCACAGAGTAATAAAATTGATTTGATTGAGCAATTTCCTCTTCTGCGGCTAATCTATACTCCCCAGTTCCCAATGCTCTTGTTTACCCCTCGGCCACCTAAGTATACACTGCAATATCATTCTCATGACCAAGCTCCATTCAACTTCAACAAAAATTTCGGATGCTACAATGCTTGTGTAATTCCAGCGTTAATGTTTCCAACCACGGATGACAAATGTGGGCAGCAACTGAAGAAAACTTTCAACAAAGCAATGGGAAAGCTTTATTCATAACATTCAACATTGAACGTTTATCCTGAGTATAATCAAGAGAAACGAAGGGAGGCAATTGATATATATGTGTGCTTTTTACAGAGTAGACAGTTTGGTGTGGAAGGAAACAAGAGGGAACAAAATCGGAACCCAGTATATGAGTTCATAAACCATTTGTATTTCATCCAGTATAACAGTGAGCTATCGAATAGCTGTATCCCAGTTGCTCCATAAAACTTTCAACGTGAGTAAACATTCATTCCAAGAAATATGCCCGGGCCGGGTATTTCATGGAAGCACACCAACATTCGGCAACCCTGAACTTGACTAGTTTTGTGCCCTGTTGTGTGCACACACATGGACATATTGCAGACACATGCACTTTGGCTTGGACGACGATAGACACTGCTTTGAGCAAAGACACCCGCTGTTGTTGTTGTTTGACTATTATCCAGCACTATCCGATGGATATTAATGAGCAGTAGTAGCCCGAATCACGTAATATTGAATGAATAATGACATACTATAGAGCTTTGTTGTGCAGTCATACTCTTGTTTTAAACCCATCATTTCCTTTCTCTCCTGCGTTCATGTATAATCAAGCTTGGAACGTTACTTCAAAGGGTTGTTGGCAGGTAATCCATCTACCTGTTTCCGAGAAGGTGTAGAATGGATTTAATTATTTTCCCGAATATTTTCAAGCCTTGTCAAACAAATGTGAACTTTCTTTTTACATGATTTTCACCACAATGCTTTCTCATTGTAGATACTTTAGTGCTGTTTTTAATTGAAGAACCTGCACTTTGTATTGAATGCATTCATATTTATTCCATAAAACACACAACGCCTCCATGCATCTTACTTCATCATCTCAATTAAAATGACACGTTAACTCGGTTTAATTAACTTTGGTTTGAAAATGATGAATCATAACAGGATAGAATGAACCAAAGTTCATATGGAATGCTCCGCAGTTAACCTAAAATTATGTATGCTTCCAAGCATTTAAATCATACCTATAACCAAAAATAGCAAAATGGCATGTATCTGCCTTAAAATTATTTGTATCGCCCTACATGATATTACATTCAATACTCAACGAGTGCACATTCCAACAATATTTTACTACACAACATTAACTATAACCACTGTCACACAAGCGCAAAAGTCCCTGAGATGTACCTTGAAACCAATAAATAAGTATTTGCCACTCGTCTGTCGTCACTGTGCAAAACCATTTAAATCACAAATAATGCTTACCCAGAAGGACCTCCAATGATACAACACTTAAACTTATGCTAATTTAGTTTCCAACTTTGAATTTCCAGAACACTTGAACAACTTTTGAAATGGATAACTTTAATTGTAATTCAAATCACCAGCACACCGTCACTCTATTTCCTTGCCAGGCAGGCAAAATGATTACAACGAAAATAATAATACAATGTAGACTGCTGCTGGCTGCATAATATGCAACCATTTACTACTTCTCATTCACTTTGTAACCAGAGGAGTCGTAGCAAGAAACATTATTAGTATGAAATGTTATATTATTGCGTGTGTAAAATTCGTGTAGACGGATCATGGACTGGTTTTTTGGTCGTGGGTATTGTAACATCACTTACATTACTTGAAAGGAATAAACGAAGCATGTATACTTGATTATGTTGTACGGAATTCATAATGGTTCATCATACGTTCGTCTTTACTAACGCGTATGAGTGTGTGGGGATTGTGGGTCTTAGCACTGACGAAAAACTAGTATGAGGAAACACCACACAGTGTGCACCATTACAATATCATTCATCATCATTCCCAGTCAATGTACATTCTCAATTCTAGAATATAACTTCACTGGTTAGCACCACTATATGCGTCCCTCGTCCTCATCCCTCCAATATCCGTCTACCCGTTCGTAAAATCTTGCCATCATATCATCGTGTGAGCTGAACAATGACTTGAAAGCAAAATACAAAGGGAGACGAGTGACTACCTATTATCCACAATCCTCACTACCCAAACCCAACATACATTATGTATAATGAATTTTAAGGTTTGTTTTATCATACGAAAGAGTAACTGAATAATCATGCAATACTACTAGAATGTACGCGTATGAGCCGTGTGAGACGAAGACGATGGTTAACTTACCATTACTTATTCACCAGGTAATGTACGTATAAACTTGTGCAGTGCTATTCAAGCAGAGTTTTAGAGGTAATTTAGATGTGTGTGTACATAAAAGACGGAGGGTTTGAAATAATGGTAAAGAAAAAAATGTTGTGCGGTTGCAGGTTCATTGCATTGTATTGTAACTCGCAAATGAAAATAATAGTATGGATAGAGTAACAGTGGAAATAATAGCAGTCTTCGCTGCCACGGATGGGATGAGATCATAGACACTCACAGACAGTCAGAAACTCACACACTCTTACTTGAAAAATGCACAAATGGGGGTGAGCCGTGAGTGGTCATCTTCTACATTTGAATACGGAATAGCAACGGAACGTTGTACTTAGGGGAATGTAAAAGTATGATATAAATCTAAGGGACAACATCTTCAGGTAGAGAATCTCAGGAGTGCATGACGTGAAGTATGTGATCATGCATAGGTACAAGTGTTATAACATTTATTGACAGGTATGTGGTGGGTTCATGAAAATAAATATAGGTAACTTAAGATTCAAACAAGCCTCAAACCTCCTCATCTCCATTCCTAGGTCACCTGTCCTTCACGTAATCTGCTACCCACTGGACACTGTATTCAACAAGCCCTTGAAAATGTGCGACACATTTAGGGTTTTTGAAGGTAAATCAGAACTCTGTATGCCGGCAAACTCCCCCTCATTTATTTCTAACACTTCCAGCTTCCTAGCTTTAAAAATAGACATTACACACTCATATGCTGTATGGTAAAAATGCATGCACAAGTACATTAAATATTGATGTGATGTTTGCATGCATGTGATTATATTGCTTCATTACAGCAACTTGCTTTAGAGCAGAGAAATATTTTTAAAACGAAGGTTACAGGTGCGATGCAATGTGTTGTGCTTTTCTTCCTGATAGCGGAGATGATGCAGTGAATACTGAATACGCGTAAAAGTTTACCACGAGACACTCTACCAATGTATGCGTGATGCTTATGCACTTCAAACTGTGAGCTGTATACATTCATCTATATCTACGTGCTTTTCTGTATTCCACGATACTCTGTGCGTTGCGTTGTTGCAAAGATGTTCCGTCAACGTTGTCAGTCCTGCTAAAGGAAGCAAAGGTAAAACATATCAGAGTACCAGAATTTACATGATTCCCTAAAAACAATAGGAGCAGTTCACAATATTTTAATTCTGATTGTTGTTCACTGTGTGGCATCAAGTTATCTTAAAGCCGAATGCTTAGCTATCAGCGAAAGCTTTCTGGTGATGGCGGAACTAGCTAGAAGTGTGAAGGTTTTCATGGTCCTCACTTCCCTTTTCGATTTCATAGCTTTATTTATGGTTCTCTTGTTAGCGTAACAAGCAACCATGCATTTCTATTTTCATAAAAAATTTAAATAAAGATGCATTGCTTACAAAACTGACTTCAGAAGGTCTCAATGTGCTTTCTCTTATTTAAAAATCTTCTACAATCTCGCAATCTTATGGCCCTCTTATGCCATCATGTGCAAAAGATTTATAGCAGTCGGTACTAAAAATTCATAGAATAATGTCATCCGACTTGACCGACATGTAAAGACTAACCATATATCTCAAGTATCACTTGCTCAAAACTAGAAGTAGTTGTGATCTTCCTTTACAATAATTATTACAAGGATTTTCATTTAATAATCCTCTTATTTTGATTTTAAGCCATAATTCTGATTTAATTATGAGTGGTCTACGCATTATTATTTATGTTACAGAGTTCATACACGAAGTGCAAAAGTTGTCTTTGTCATTTATGTCACTGCACTGTATTTCATCTCAGATGGCAAATGATAGAGAAAATTTACATATTTTCTTGCATGTGAAGAGATTATGTTTAGATAAGTATTCGAAGGTAGTAATCACTTACTTTTAAGTAATTCTACGTATACTTCTATTAATTAGCCTCTCCCATATCTCTGAGTGACAGTGGCAGAACAAATTGAAGGGCTCCCAGATATTATGCATTGTTACTCATTGACACATGTCATTTCTACTGTTGTGCACGACCAACAAATGATTGTCCGTTCATAAAGTTGGCAATTCAGCAAACAATTGATTAAACATTGATGCCTCGTAGCTAAAAACTCTTTAATTTGAATCATAATAATGATAATCATTTAGCCCAAACATGGCAATTGCAAATTATATTCCTTGCTTGTAAAATCAATCTTCTTACAAATCAAACACAAAATATTTAACCATGTGGGCCTAATAATGTGATGTGCACATTCATGTATGGGTAGATTTGTTTTGTGTGGCAACATTATCACAGCATGTTTATTAGCCAAAAGTCTACATTGATCTCTCAAGCGCCAATCACCAGCTATAAAGCTATCAGTGTCAAAAATTAGAAAAGCTACCCGTCGTATTCGTACTAATTGGGTTTCACGACTCGTATTTAATGCTTGCTTCTAGAATTTGTAACTGGGAGGTCAATCACATGGCTTGCGATCTTCTAATAACTGGAATGTTTAGCTAAAATAAAATGTGTACCACAAATCAAGGCTGGTCGAAACAAAATCTAACTGTCGAGCCTATCAAATAAAATCAGTAATTCATGTTGATAATCATCTACAACATTTAGCAACAACAAAGTTTGACTTTTACTCATTTTTTCTACTTACTCTATCAATAACAAGTCAGCCACACACAAATTGATTATTATTTAAAGATACCATACACGATTTTATGAAATGAGATAAACCATCATCACAAGATCGATTTCACTCCGGTTTGCAGAAGCACATTTCACCAACAATTTATAGTCTATATATGAGCTCCTGAAATAAGAAAACCGTGTCAAACAAAGGTAACTAGCTAAGTTTATAGTGAAAGCTGATAACCTGAAGTGCCACATATTGTAAAGTGCGTAGAGAGAACAATATTAACAAGCGTTTTGTAGGTGATTATTAATATGACAGACTATGTAACAAATCCACGAAATATATATGAGCAAAAGCCATTTTCTTAACAATCTACGTTATTTCCTTTATTTTTGTTTTGGTATTTTTTTCTTGCTTGCAGACATAATTTCTACTCTACTGTTGTACTGTTTTGGTCGGTTTTCTCTCTTCTCTTCCTCTCAAAATTTCAATTATCTTCAAACGTGAACTTTACTCTTATTGATGGATTTCTTTACATTAATGAATAAAATAAACAAGGTATGCCTAAGCACAAGTGCATTAAGAAAGTGCAAGTTTCATAAAATGCGCATGCATTTAGTTTATCCTGAGGCAGAGAGGCACTAAGGAAGGGAAGAATCGCTCAAAGAGTGCGTAAGATGATTGTGTAATATTTTAATAGCTTCATAATATATGATATGGGGCAACGTGATACACTGAAGTGAAGGGCTATAATATCATTTCTTTCCAAGAACCTCGATTGAAAAGGGTGATATAATAATAATTGTAACGGTAATCTAAGGGTAAGGGTCACGAAGATTTCTTAGTATCATGGTTTCAGTAGGAAAAGGGTTGCTCGCTAATAAAAGGGTCGAATGAAATTACAATAGCAAAAAATTAACTTTGCACGTTGGATCTACTATTGTTTCAAGGGAAAAATATCTTTGACTGTTCACTGTTCAGTACCCAATGGAAGGTTTCATTTGAAAAACCTCTTGATCTGCGTGACAAACCAAGTTGTTCTGTTTAATATAACCCTTTTTGGTTTTACCGACTCTGCAAGAGATATATAACAGAAAGCTAAATTGCCATATATTCGCAAACTTATTTCTATGGCTCAGGTATCAGCATAACGTGTCACTTTTTAATCGTGTTTCAAAGACATGAAGTCGGGATTGAGACAGTTAAAAGAACCTGAATTCTGTGTATTTAATGCATAAAAATCAGCTTTTTCCAAGAAGGTGCAGTCGGTCGAGTGTTGAGGTGTAACACATGAGTTATTATTGATAAAAGCCTATTAATATTGATATGAATTATATTATGATAATTTTCTTGAAAATTGCAAAAAAAGATTGTGTTACGTCTGTGTTTGTAGGAGGAGGATTGGTTTTCACGGTTATGTTTTGAAATACTAAAAAAAATCACACATATGACATGGCTATGCATATTATATGCTTGCTGCTGAACACAATCAGGTAAAATAGACTGCGGCAGAGTGAAGAGAATGATGTCTCCAATCCCTCCTGATGGTGCAAAGATGATAAGTTTATGTTTCATTCATGCGTATTTTGTTCGGTTACAACCTATATACGAATTCATGAGCGCATGTCTTGAAGAGTGTGATAAAATCAAATACCTTTGAACCTCCCACAATATAAAAAGATGTCCCATGTATTTTTCATGTACATACAAACAGCAAAAACAAGGTATTAAGTGAACGATAGATAATGGATGTGTATTGAAATAAGGATGATTTAAACATGTCAAGTAGGAGGAAAGAACCGGGAAAACGTCTGCAATTATAACATGAAGCTATTTCTCTTGTCAAGATCTTTACTAGAAGGGCTTGTAAAAGAAGGCGGACGAAGTTATCAGAAAATCAAAACGTTATCAACAGTTAAATACAACGATCGCTCAGTTCAGTTCATCCTGTCAGTAATTCATAAAAGAATTAAGTCCGATAAAGCTGCAAGCATTTCTAGCAAAATCTTAAAAGATAGAGAAAAATAGAACCAAAACGGAGAAGGATGAAGAAAACAAGGTCCCTGGGAGGATTACTAGTCATTTATGAGCGGATGTCTGTCAGATATAATATGCAAAATCTTATGATTAAATAGCCATTTTTGTTCATGAAAAACATTGTTTACTCGAGGAAGAGCCAAAACTGCTGTCATAATGTCAAAATTTTTGCTACAAGATATCTATTACACCGTATGAAATTGAGGATATGCCACGCTTTTTAAACCTAAAATATTGTTTAAAACGTATCAAATAGCGTTTATCCCTTTATCACTTGAGGAGAAGAAGAATGTCAGCATCGCTCTGCAAGACGACCTAAAGTTACACATTTTTGTCCTCTCTCGCGTTGCAGTCGCCCTCTTTTCACTTATACGCGATGAACAAAGTAGTAGAGTCATGTCGCTGTTTGCTCACGTTCCATCTCTGCCTCAAACAACTCGCATCCCCGAAACACACACAATTTATCAAAATATTTTTTACCTGAGGACTTTTAAATTTTTAATTCGTCTGAGTTATGATGAGACGGAATATACTGTACTCTATATTGTGTAAAATGATTTGACTAATCTTAAAATGGCAGAAAGGGTATGTTTTTTATTGATAGCGTAGAATACTTTAATGATGGGTCAATAAGAAAAAACCTATCCGCCACATCAATAATCTCCGCATCTATCCTCACGTGATTTCCCTTCTATGTGTTATGTCATGAGACCACCTGCATTCCGCGAACCAAAGGTTGTTTATAACATCAATTGAAAATGGCAGAATAAAGTTGAAAGATGCAAAACAGTTAACTGTTTGACTTTTTTTTAAAGAAAGGTAACTGCCCAAGTATTATGATAGAGTGCATTATTGGTACGTAATGCTACTTAATGACTCGTCTCATAAAAATCCTTTTGGTCATTACCTCACATGCAAAGTTGCATTCATCAAAGTTTAGTTTATTCAACGAAGAAAGGTTTTTTTCTTTTAAGTACAATTCGCAGTTAACCACCCTCTCATTCACAAAATACCAACTAATTTCGGAATATTTGGTAATTTGGTAATAACAAAGCCTTCTGATGTGAAGTGAAGTTGTGTCTCCACTTTCAACTGAAAAAGGGTCTACAAGAAAAAGCACAGACACGGTTATGATATAAAAGTTGTAAATGTGCTGAGCAGACAATAATGCATATAACGGAACATTATTTTGCTGGCCAGAAGCTGTGCCGACCAAGAATATAGTACATAAGCACTTAAGAAGGGTATAGAAAATGTATAACCTTATACTTTTGTTAAGCTATGTTTTATAGATAGCACTGCAAAACGAAGAAAATGAATGAGTTATGAAAAAATGATTATTTTTACTAGTTACTCCATTATTCTTAAAAACGCTCATTCTCGATCTCGAGTCGTGTCAGTGGAGCCAGCCTTTTCCAATTACATCTCTACGGGGGCCATATAGATCATTTTGCATGAATACAATTTTTGCAACTTTAAACGTTTGTGGCAGGCATTTATTTATTTGTTTATTGACAAAGGCATTTTAGTTACCAAATGCAATCAAGTAAAAAATGGAAGAGAAAAAAGACTAGTCAGTCACCCTGCTGTTTCTACAAAAGTATCATTCAGTTTTTCTAGTCTCCACCATTCATTCCCGTGTCAGTCGACCTATGTATTCTACTTCGTCCTTCGTGATAAATATATTCATATTTGAAACTTTTTACTCAGAGATTTACAAATTAATTGCACGTGCCTCCACAAGTTATAGTTGCTTGCAAAAAATGGCAGCAATATTTGCTTTCATTGTTGATGACTTGGTACGTGCAAGAATTTGGCAAATAAGATGAATGAATGCGAACAATATTACATTGTGATCATTGATTAATTTTGCTTTCAGTCTTGATTTTGCGATTGAGCTGTAATGTGAAAATTGAGCGGCTTGGCTGAGAGATGAATGTTTTAAACATGGATTTCTTTTTAAAAACAATGTCTTAATTTGACTACGCATACACAACGTCGACAACCCATGGACCATCCCATTCACGAAGACGCATGTAGTTTTGTCATATGGTAAGTCAGTGTCAACGGTCATCGGGACACCACATTATTTTGATGAAATCATTAACTGGGTCAGACATGCACCAGTGAGAGCGGCTATAAGACAACAATATTCGCATTTCTTTTTTTCTTTCTTTTTTAATACGTGCCTGGCGAGCCGAATTGTCTGCATATTTACCGTTTGCATACTCATAGCCATCCTTAAGACTAATGAGCAGGAGGTATTAGCAATTTGCGTTGTTATTGCTCTGCCTTTTGCGCCAAGAAATGCATTTTCATTGTTTTCGTTTTCCGATGAACTTTACTAGGAAGAAAATGCCCAAGGGACCATTGAAGTAGGTCAAGTTGCATACGAATAGGTATAACTTTATTAAAAAATTGACATCTGTTACCACCCGATCGTGTTTTTTCGTTTAAATGTGTAGATATGTGCACGTTAGTACCGATGTCTTATTGGTCTTATTATTCGCATGCAATTGTAACGCCCCATAAGAATAAAAGTTTGATAACAATAAGAAACAACAATCTAGATGAATATATTATGATTAAATAAAGTACATGTTACATGTAAGGGGGATATATGTTTGCAAATGTATGAATGTGTATTCGTGAGGAGCATTATTTTTGTAATTGCCATCCAAGGACATGCTTGAACTAATCAAAACGCATAATAAAAATGTTTATCAAAATGGTCATTGGTATTGGTATGAAGAAAGGAAAAGTTGTTTCAATTAGCAGAGAGCGAAATGCGTCTTTCGCCAACAAAGGCAAGCCAACGAAACGGATGGGAAAGGGGCAGCATGCGTACTTACATTACATGAGTATTTTTTTTATCTGAACACAGCCGATGAAAATATAATGGCAGCTTGGGCATTGCAGGAAAGACAGAGGCTCTTGAGAAACAATGTGTATTTTCTGGCAACAACAATCGCTATTTATAACTTATGGGCTGTTTAAGGTTGGTAGGCGGTGGGTAATGTCTGTTATGCCACCGCATTTTCATTATGCCTTGGGGAAATGGCGCTCATATACTATTATCGTCATATTTAATATTATAATCATATGCATCTTATTGCAAGCAAGGATTTTTTACAGGGTCTGTGTCTATGAGATTTGATACTGCTGTGAAAAACACCAAAAAAGGAATCATTTTATAAAATAAAGTTACTTGGCAAGTACGATATGGCGTGTTTTGCATGTACTTTTTATACTTTATTCAGCATTTCACGCCCTTCCTTTGTGTTCTTCTCATTTACACCTGCAAAGAAGTGCTTGTCAACACAGTCATAATTTTTATCTTTGCCCGTCAGAAACATCAAATGCGCAGTAATTGCCTCTTAATTGTACAAAGTGTATAGTCTTTGAGGTGTAATTACAACTTTAGAATGTTGCACAAAGTGACCATGTTTTTAAAAAGATCCCCATTTTATGATTTTTAATAAGTTTTATGACAACTTATAGTAGCTCAGCCTACGATTTTGACCATTTTGTAACTGATCAATGATCATCATCGGTATTTCATTTAAAAACAATGTTCATTTACTTTAGTTGTTTGCATTGTCCTTTCCTATTTCCCAATTCAAAATGTTATATAGTGTGAAGTTGTAAGCTAACGGTTGATTAAACGATTAAATTTAATATTTCATCAATTTACGGTCAAGATACGCCTTTCACTGTTACTATTACCCAATAAGAATTATTATTATTCTGAATGTTGTCTTTTTATGTTGGAACAATGGAAGGATTTAAATTTTATGAATTATGGGTTTTACAAATATTATTATGATGGTAATAAAATAGACTTAACAAATTGTATAGCAATTTCTACGAAAGCGTTAGTGCTTACTTTTATTTTAATTTGACCCTGTATTCGCGACATGTGCCTTTATCAAAATCAGGATCTTCTTATGCTGAATTAGTTCTTTCAAACCAAGCGCAATACAAACACAAAACTGGCAAACTGGTAATTTCTGGTATACATTTTCAATAAGCAACACAATTTGAAAATAATCTCAAAGTAAGCACTTACTTTACCTTCATCTGAATTTGTTGAAACAGAAATGTGCAAGTGAAAAACATTTTTTACCCTTGAGAATAAATGACCGTACAAGTACTTCATGTCTACATGCTCAATGAAGAAGATGGATCATTTGATTATTGAACAATTTGAAAAGGAAAACCAGATCCGCCTGGGTCTTTTGTCCAAGAACAATGACAAATGATATTAGATTGTAGGACCTTATTTTCATAATCATAACACGTCCATTCACACGTACAGTTCGACCATCACTGCTTCGTATCATTGTGTCCTTGTTGACCAAAGTAACACACCTTTGTGGATAACGTTTACACGCTCAAAGTTCTTGTAATACTGTGGGTTTAATTTTGTTTTTACATACGTGACAGATTGTACTTTAGTAGGAAACACCAATAATATGTTTTCTCAAAATTGTTTGAATCCTGTTTATTTGGGTACAATTGGAAGCACACGTCACGTTTTACTGAATAAAATGTGTGTCTCTTTTGATCTTGACATTTCATTTTTTCATTTTTCAAGATATCAGATTGCAATGCGTTGATTATGATGTTTTCTGGATGGTGCATGAGCTGACTTTTATAATTTTAAAAAATATTTAGCTTTTTAGTGCAAAGCTAATATTCAATTTATATTCCCAAAATATAAATTAGCAGATAAGTATCGGCTCGCTCACACACCCATTCCAATAAGAATACTAATGAAAAATGCTCTCATAGTTTGTGCAAAATTAGCATATTTAAAGATTGTGAAAGGTGATCAGTGTCAAGTTAGTGATGTTGCTTAAGACATCATTTTCCGCTTGAAAAAGATTACTTGAACAGTTGAGGATTTCAGATTTCAGATAATGGAAGATGCAAATAAATCTAGCACCAACACACAAATCTGTCCTGTTGTGGCCTTTCCTCATCTTATTCATTCATGATCACTTATAATGGAAGCAGTTGACAGGATGCAAATTTAATGCGTCTGTTCAAAATTAAGTACCTACACGATCTACATGCGTATCTAATCAATGATGCATAAAATACACGCACTTTTTATCATCATGATGAACTCTCCCTTTTAACACGTAAATCACGTTAGTTTCTTTCCCCACTTCTCACATTAGCATTAAATTCTAGATCCATTATACACACAAACATTTATTTTTATGCTTTTCAAAATGATGGGCTGAAATTGAAATGATGGAAGTTCAACATCTTATGAAGCGGAACAACAACTGCACGTCAAGATTTTCTGATGTTGGCTCCCTTGCTTTTGCTTATCTCTGCTCTAGAAGGTAAAATAATGTAGGTATGTCGTTCCTTCAACAATATGATATATATGTTTTGGATTTCATAACATTTTCTTTGGCTTTTAGCACACAACTGTAAATCACGATTTTTATTGTGACTGTTTGCAAAAGATATTGTGTTATATACACATAAGCAAAAAGTCCACACTATTAGGTTACACTTGTCTCTCTCGTTTCGGCATCCAATTACACTTTGGCAGAGCACTGGCAATGAAAATGCACACTTCAAGACGGAATTTGAGAGAGCAAAAAGAAAAGTTATGATTGTTTGGAAAGCTTAATGCGAGTCGCCGCGAATATATACGATATTATACTCACACCCTTAATTCTATCACATTAACATGCGTTTAATATTTTTATGCTAAAATTCGTTTTTCAAATAAAAAGTGACGACATGTTTTACAAAAAAAAACCTTAACTTGATACGACAGCATCATCGAAATCCAGAATTTCGACTTGCAAACCATGAAATAGGTGAAGTGTTACGGCGAGCTTTAACCCAGAATGTTTAAGGCATGCATATTCATTACAATATGTGTTAATGGAGAAAGTATACAGTGGTAAATCTAAATTTGGTAAATAGATGAGCAAACTAGCCAACATCAGTTCTATGGGGTTTGAAACACAAGCTGAAAGATTTCAGTCATCCATGGATGAATATGCTGGAGTCCAACTGCAATGTAATTCTGCAAAAATGAATTCAATGAAGTTGAATGTATTTTCACAGCTCCATGTATCTCACAACACATTCACATAATTATGCGTATAAATTTGTAGAAATATGCTAAAGGTAAATATAACAGTGATTGCAATGTGTACAAATTTAAATACGTTTACTTAACACCTCTATCAAAAACAACTCAAGTCATAATGCTTATCGGCGGATCATCCGTTCTTCAAGCTTCTGCTTCCTGTTCAAGTTCATTACACTATTACAATTCACATTATTTAGGCTGGATGGTGTCAATTACCCATTGTAAAAAAGACTTTGAACTCGCCATTACATGTTTTATTTATATAAATTACATAGCTTGTATTTACTTTGATGTATTGTTGTAGTTTTACCCGTTACGTTTTCATTCCATAAGAAGAACACAAAGCACTTGCCAAAAATGGCATTGCTTTTAGAAATATCATCAGAAATTATTCCCGGAATAATTGCAGCAGCTTCATACATTCTATACAAAGAAGACAGGGGTGGCTAGTAGCATTGTAGTCCTGCCATATTATGCCTGAATGAAATGAAGCAAGCTGTTAATGATAGACTTGTATTCAATAAAATGCGTTTGTCATTTTGCTCCTGGTCATGTGTATTTTTATAGCATTTATGCCTTGATGATGTATCAAGCTTCAAATTACATACAAGTAAATATATACAAGCAGTTTTACAAAAATCTATTCTCAACTTGCATCTCTTAAGTGACCTAAAAGTCGCCAATTTGTCAATCTTTTAAGCATCTACCGAAGCATCTTGAACTGTCATACAGTCGAACATTACAATAATGATATATAATGTATAAAAAGGAGACAGAAGAGGTTCATTGTATACGAAGTTGCTTCATTTGTTTCACAGCAATCCACAAGTCGAATCCCTATTGAGTTGTTATAAATTATTATGGCAGTTTCAAAAGCATATCAGATCTCAACATCTCATCAATCCGATCTTTATCTGAGACAATTACTCTCTACAAGTTGTTCTAATGTAACGGCAACGATTTCTTTACAAATTGAAAATAGTAACCTGTCAACTTTTGAATGAAACTTGACACTCACTTTACAAAAGCGTGATGGACATCAATTTTTATAAACGCAGAAGTACTGCTTCCCTACGATTCAATCGCCCAAATAGGAAGATCTCGATTTAAGACCTCTGCTGTGTACACTTCAGTATATAGTGTTTCGTTCTCCGATATCATCGTAACATCAAGGCTGAATGAAAGAAATTAATAGACATTGACGAGCACAAAAGCAGAATTGTTTTCATCTGGCTGTCATTTAGATGGCACATTATCCAAAATGCGATAAATCGTTCTTTAACTCAGTCTTAAGATGCCTAAAATTAGAATATCTGTGAGAATATTGCTCTTCGCCGCTGGTTGCCGAAGCCGATGATTCATGATTCCAATGGAGAGAAAGGAATGATTGCATTGTATAATAGTTTTTCATTTAATTTTCCCTCTGATTGAGTAAAACGTGAACATAGCTGGGTAATCTTTAAAACTTCATAGCTTCAAGTTTGCCCTTATATTTATCTTTCGAAGCAATAAGCGTCTAATAATCGAATTGCTTCGACTATCTGTTTTGAGATTACATGAAAGTTAATTATCAATTATTGTAGCATGTACAAAAATCGTAAAGAATGCAGTTTTCCTTAATTATTGGTATATTAACATACATACTTCCAAAACATTATGTAAAACAACGCTATCTTGAATTATGTAGGCACAAATTTGGTAAAATACCTAAGTAAAACAGCATAATTTCTTGCTAGCTAGTCAATTGGCTATAAGTAGCACTGAGAGAGTTATGAGTTAGGTAGCTTTTTAAAATATTTAAAATTACCCGCTGTTCTGGGGAGTTACTTCTAACTTTTATTTGCACAAGTGTTTTTCAAGAAAATAAATCAAAGGGCATTTAGCAACAAGCGATAATACCACTGGTAGGTGGTAGGTCACGATTTGCTAAAGCGACACCCGAGTTTAGTAAGAGGTGCGGCAAAACTGTGTGTACTAACAGTATTGTTGTTACTACTACTTGTTATTTCTTTACTTTCCGGGTCCGAAACCACTGGATTTCGCTGCATATTTAGTTTTATCGGGACAACTTAATAAACAGGCGTTCTTTCTTTCTACTGTTAATAGTTGCACATACACTACTATGTAAACTTGTTTGACGGCTTCCCACGTGCTGCTAATCTGCATAAAATTGCTATTTGCTATACTGCAATCACAAAGCATTTATCAATGGATGCACTCGTACGTACCCGTACGATTTTACTCAATAAAACAAAATGAACATTAAGAAATTTTCGTCGCTTTTCAATGATTTACAGCAATTACGTGCATACGTTTTATGAACGATTGCAAAAAATTACAGGTCTTTACAAGCACCAATCTAGTTCCTCTATTTACTCGAATCTTAAATATATTGGCATGAAGTAGTCTTGATTCACGAATGGAATTTGTAGATAAAATTATGCAGCATACCTATGGTTGTCGGACTCCTTACTTAAATATTATTATGCATGAGTTTATTTATTACATGACGATTACCGTCAGAGACAACACACTAGAACTGTTACGATATTATAATGGTGCCAAAGCTGTTGGTAGTAAGTGTTTTTACTGTTTGAAATTACCAAACAGAAACTAGAGCCACAAAGTTGCTTGCTTCAGGGTGCATGCCATGGTTTGCATTTTATGAACAAAAACTAACCAAATCACAAAACGAGCTCGAAGTAACCTGAAGTAATGACACGGTGAATTTTGGTGGAAAATCGTGTAATGTGGAAAACCATCCTTTCTTTCTTAAGTCGAATAAGTTGAAGCAACCAAAACTTTTGTAAAACATACAGCAGAAAACTCTCTCTCCCTAAAAATGGTTCTGAGTGCACAATTGGTAATATTTCGAAGCACATCCTTTACCCTGCCTTTATCATTGGTGGTGCAGAATAAAGCAAGAGTTTCTTCCAAATCCAATATTACCCCAGCCATTTATCTGTTCATCTATTATGCAAGCTTACAATGCAAAGTGGTATATGTTTTATTGGTTACATGGCTTGTTAAAAAGGAAAATATTATCATATTGAAAAGCTTTACAGGTATACTCCGATGGTACCTTATGCAACAAAGATAGAAAGCAATTGGTTCGTGTCAAACCAATTTTGACGTTTCATGCAAATATCTGCAATAATGCCTGAAATTGAGCTCTCAAACGAATACATGTTTTTGTCATAATGAAGACTCGATTCCACTTTAGCACTTCAATTCTTACGCGTCAAATTTTATGGAATTTTTAAAATTTTGCGGATTAGTTGAGTACCCACAATAATGGATTTCTCTGGAAATTCCACTAAATGCGCTGAGGGGACATCATCAGTGCGGGTGGTTCTTGCCGATATCTATAGTTGAATGAAAAGTAGGCCATGGATCAGCGGGAGAGGATTGTTGATGTTCTGACACAAGAGACTCTTTTGGAAGAAGCAATTTCACACTTTAATAATTATTTGGCTTATTTGAACACGTAGTTAAATTCTGTCAAAATACTCAACCTGCAACTATTATCAATATAATCATGCACAAACTCCAAGTGATGCCAATCTTTATTTTTATTTTATTGCGTTTAAGAATCCGCCTGACTAGGACTGAAATCGCTTGAGGCAATCCACTGTATTTTATCCTAAAAATGATTAATGGTCCTACCCGAAAGTGGATAGAGGCATGCATTGCATCTGAGGAAACTGCCGGTAGTATGTACAGTCATTTGTAGTAAAGGTAAGTAAATCAACGATAGTTGATACAACGGAGCCTCGAAACATCTAAAACCCAGTGTACATATTTATATGTGTACACATTGCGCACTTCAAAAATAGATTGTTGTAAATGATTAATCTTGTCTCGTTGTTGAGCTGAATGGTCTTTAAGAGCGGAAATACGGATAATTAGGGTAAGGTGTATTATCATGTCTGTTCAATAATGTGATAGGTGTCGGGAAGTTATAATAATGTTATCGTAATATTATGTTCACACTCTCAAAACTCTTACCGTTAACAAGAGTAAAATATTGGTATACGTAAGATGCTTTAGCTTGATGACAATGAAAAGTAAGAAACCAATATTGTCTTCCGCAGAAGAGCACAGAATTGGCCGTGTTCCACACAGCCTGCTTGCCATTGATTTGTGGCATCTACAGTATTTAAGCTCACACCACAACATCACACTTTCGATTGCCTTCTGGCGTCTATGAATAGTCAACGACTGAAAGTTACGGCTAATAAATTAGAATTAGCAATCGTAGAATTTCCATCTAATGAGAAGAAAATATTTTCCTGCAAACATGTACATAAGAATGAACGTAACACAAAATACAGCATTCTCTTCATCAGTTGCATCTCGTCAGGTGTAACCGACAAAAATCCTAACGAATCGTGGCGTGTTTTATTGAACATGTCGTATTTTTCATCTAACAGCACAAAGAAAAGAACATCGCTATTTTTGCCAATCGAATTTAACAAACCTTTTTATTCAACCCTAAAATGTATTCTTTTGCTGAAAGAAAACTCGTCACATTTTGGTTTATATAACCCCAAAAGACTACACGAGTATGACAGACACAATCTTTAAAGCTGATATCTTCATTGCTGTTACTTTTTTACACGACTTGACATCAGACAGAACAGCATAATATAGCAAACATCATGTGAAAGGTGAACAATTTCACTGTTTAAAATGGAGAAACCTTTACTTTTTATTTGAGATTAAGCATATAATGTCTTTAGAATATATAAAAGCAATGTTGTTAAAAGTAAGTTGACCTCTCTTCCTACCTGCATGCCGTGCCGACTTCCTTTCATGTCACTGCGATCCTTGATCTTTGAATAAAACTTCAGAATTTACGGCATCAAAAGCACTGGGCTTCTGTCATTTTTTGTATAACAGTACCTCAATTTTATTATGCATTTATTCGCATATTTCCCTTTCTTTTAATGTATCATTTTCCTTTCTGATGAAGACACTGACTAGGATGAAGTTCCGAAATCTCGGTCAGCCTACAACAACTTTTCTTTTTGCATGAACAAGCAAATAATATGCTGCGCATAAGTTCAATTATGGGTGACCAACGGCCCATGCTCAATTGGCATAATGATGTCGAGTACATGATGGTGATTGGAAACTGCGAAAATAATACCTCTCGATTTGGCTATAAAATACAATGCAGAAGAAGCAGCAAAAGGGATTTGCAACTTGCAAAACTAAGGCTTGGTTCTTAAATACTATGATTATAGTGCTTGGTAAACAGTAATTGTCTTGGCTAATTATTGATATCATGGGACTTGAATTGAACTACGCATGGTAGTATGCAGCTAGTTCAATTATAGGTTGATTGATTACTCTTTGGTTGCTGCCCACTTGATGCACAACAAATCAGTAAGTTTGACGTTTCACTAGCACTCAACAAGTGCCTAATTGAGTTGAGACCAGATTTACTTTGTACTCAAGTCAAGAACAATATCATACTACATTTTTTCATACAAAGACTGAAAGACTAGTGCAATTCAAGTAAATATGTAGGTACATATGTATGAAATATTAGTACTGCAGAATTTCTTTTGTTTTTGAAACTCAAATAGCTTTTTAACCACATCAAATTTCGCTTTTGTTTTCAAGTAAAAGTTGAATAGAATCGACCCTAATACCAACAAAGTAACGTCTTGGAGGAAGGAACGTATGATTACACACAACATCACAAAACACTTTATCTATCATCTTTATAGGAGACGAAAAAAAATCAAGATGAGATGACAGATGAGACTACTTGATAGGTGGGCGTCAAAATAGTTTTTGAGGTTAGTATTGCTATAAAAAATTTAATGATTAAGTATATATATACGACTAAATAAACGTCAGATACACACATATACCTTACTCATTATATGTGTGGTGGTAAAAATGATAAGTGAATCAAAAAATGCATTTCCTACAGGATCACATCCATCTATCAAAAGGAGCCACAGTCTCTTAACTGTACATAATTTTTGGCTGTCTTTTATTCCCACTCTCAATGTCCATCACAAAAAGTCGGCAAGATAAATAGAAAATTGTTCACAAAGCACATTAATAGTGCGACAGGCACGTTCATAGATAAACAACGCATACTACTACTGCTTCATTGAGAAGCAAGTCTGAATGATGATGGAATGTGCTAGGTAAACTTAATGGTTGCTGTTTTGTCTATAAAGCTTTTAATATTCAGTATTTCGTTGCATTCAGAATGCCTGATTGAGTGGATTAAAAAAGTCGGTGGTAAAAGTGGTCCTGCATGTCACGCATGTACTTAAGCAGCGATGCATTCTCGTCAAAAATCCTCCTTGAATTGACACAAAAAATTGTGTGCTTGCCTAATTCTAAATGAAAGCATATTAGAAGATAAATATGAGAAATTGTAAGAAAAGAGACAAGAGAAAGGGGCTTGAAAAGGTCGTGTTCGGAAAATTCCTAGAAAAAAGTTCCCAGAATAGGAATATTCCCAGAAAGTAAGTTTCCAGAAACGGAAAGTTCTA
>JAQIXX010000166.1:0-83964 GCA_034700605.1 Willowsia nigromaculata | reverse complement strand
ATAGATTTTACATGTTATTCGCTCGCCAAGATCACTTTTGGATTTTTAACGATTCTACTGTTATTCGCTCGCTAACAATGTGATTAGAACCATCTCCCTGTGAAACTAGAGCTGTAGAATACAGACAAAAAGAACTCGGAGAGATCCGAAAAGTCATCTTCAACAGAAGCATACCAAATGGAGATAAAGATGACAATAAATGTCAACGAGTTTTTAAATAAAAAAGAAGAGTCTTTCCACAAAAACTCTTGCCGACTTCCTTGCTTTTTCATGGCATTGCCAGAAGCGTAATGGAAGGAAAGGGAGCTATTCACTGGTTGTGAGTATTCTCTCGGCCCTCTACCAAAAGGGTTTAAGTTACGTACACAAGATCTAAACGTTTCTCTGTGACTTCATGGAAGGGTTGGGTTACATTTTTTGTGCATACACATGCAACACGTTCACAATAAATATTGAGAAAATGGTGGAAGAAAAAGGGAAGGAGGTTTGAGTTTCTTATTTTTTCAAAGAAAAAAAAACCGTAAAGAGAAACGTTGGCTTCATGCTATTCCTTTCAATCCCTTCCGGTGACTCTTTGCACATTTTTTCACTATTCGTTCACTAGCTTGAAGTCTCATTTTAGTTTTTGAAGATATTTATACACTCCATTTACAAGAACATGACATATTTTCGAGGAATGAACTAATTTAATTTGTGACAACTGTTTTCTTTCAGTTAGTTTGAGTTATAGTATTCTGCACACAGGAAAGATTTAATGTTGAAACTTCATTTCCAGCTGTTGCTAATTTTATGACTACCTAAATAATTAAAAAAGAATTACATACGGAAAACCCTTAAGAGGGGAGGAAGGACGTACTACAACAGGTACTTGACCGTTTTCTTCCTATGAATTAATAAAAATTTCAAGACAACCTTCTGATGACTCTCACCTGACTTTTTTGGCTCTTATCTAGACTCTTCTTTCCCACTATCTCTGTGTGCTTCTTCAATTTCATCAAGAATTAATGCTTGATTACGCCCACTATAGTTTCTATACTTTCGAATAACTGGTCTGGAAAAAAGGGAAGAGAAGACGAAGTAGGAGAATTTTGGAGGAGTTTGAAATGTGCTGCTTTTGCTGCTGATCTTGTGAGCTCATTAAAATTTACTATGAATTTTTCACTTTTCATAGTTGAGCATCATACCATCATGCATAGACCTCTCCTTTTACATCCTTATCACAAGCATCATCATCCTCGTGTTCTTCATCTTTTATTTATCACGCTGATATGTGCTCTCTCATAGTTGTACAAATTGATGCAATAAGTAGAGGCACATTCCTATTAACAGTACTAGTAGAGCAGCATTTATAGGGGAAATGTAATTCGCACGGAATTAAGCAACCTGACACCATCATCATCCTTTCTCCTTTCCCTGCTTTCTTTCTCTTTCTCCACTGGTGTGCTCTTTAGACATGACTTTTCAAGAGTGCAAAAATGAAGAAAAGTGAGAAAATTATAAAAGTTGATGTGTCTCGTAAGAAATCTCTATTATTCTCTCTTACTGTTCCTCTCTCACATGAAGCATGAAAATTATTTAGCTACACTACACAACACCATTATAATATCATTACTATTTTACTTTGCATGAGGAGTTGGTAGTACTAACAAAATTGCTAAAATGACACGAGTGAGAGTTCAATTCCGGAAATGCTTCAAAATGAAAGTATAAAACGAGGACAGGGTTTAAAAAAATGTCATTTCGACACGCTTTTTATCTCTGAGAATTTCAAGTTTCATCACTCAAATTTTCATTATTATTAACGAGTCATCACATAATGAAATCCTCTGACTCTTACTACAGCATTTCTCCATTTTTTGAACACATTTCTACGAATTGGCAACAAGACAATCTAAAAATCCAGTTTCTTATCAAAATGATTACATTAGAGAGATTTTTCTCGTTATGTATCACATCCCTATTTTATCTTATCGTGAGGGCAAAAGTGTGTATGCTTGTTCAACAAAAACCGTTAGGAGAGGATTATATTGACAAATCTTCTTTACTTATATTTATTATGCAAATCCCATTTCTATTGTGTACGCTACGCTGGTCAGTAAAACCATAACGCGAGTTACATGTCCACTAGTACTTGTGTACTATATCCATTACATCAGCAATAGGAAGGAAGTCGGTCAATATCTTCCAGAGGAGATACAACATTCAGAGATTTCTTTTTCGCGAAACGTTAAACACAAATGGCAAATGGAAAAAGGAAATTTGCCATCAGTGTGGATTCCGTTTATCGAGCCCATACATTTCTAAACCATTGATAAAAAAACTCTTGAGATGGAGAGATGACATGGTCGTGAACAATTGTTTAAAATACATATTTATAGTAAGCATTTTCGTTCACAGAAAAGTACATTTTTGGTTTTTGAGAAAGGAGATAAGGAAATACACCATAGATGTTTCCACTCGTACAAGGTTTTTTAAAACAAGATTTGTGTGTTTTGTCCATGTATTGAATGTTCATATAAGCCTTCTCGTTACACACTTGAATTGTTGAAAATGATAGCATTTTCTTTCTCTTTTCAACAAGACTAACATACAAGAAAGAATCTACAGCTAGGCAATGGTAGCAAAAGTTAGCAGAAATCTTTTCCGATCCACAACATATCATCAACATCGTCATCATATTATCTGGTTTCTCGGAATGGGAAAAAATTGAAACAGAAAGCGAGCGTTGACATAAACGAAAGGGAATAAAGAGAGCTAAAACAGAAATACACTAACAAGCCTATCTATCTACCATATTGCTAGAAAGATTTGAGGATGGTTGTGCAGAGAGACAGAGAACGTGAAGAGCTGAGTGACTGAGTGAGTGGAACAAATCTTTATACAATTTTTATCCATTTGTCTTTCTTTCTCCGTTTCACCTTCCTGCTTGTTTGGTTCATATTGATAAGAGCAAGTATAAGATTGAGCTTTGAGCAAGAGAGCGAATGAGAGAGGGAGAGATGGAAAATTGCGAGATGGGCAGACAAGATGCTACATAAAACACATTTTTAGATATACACCACACCCATCTTGCAATAATGCTTGTATTCATCCAATAAAATATGTACATATACGTTTCTTTATAGTATAAAATGGAATGAGATGGCTTGTTCCTTACTGTCTCCTTTGTTCAAAACGACCATCGACTTTTTACCTTTTTTCTTCATATCTCAACAGGGATATATTGCAAATATGTATGTGTGTTTTTGTATAAGTCTGTGTGTACCTTGGTTTACACAAAAGACACAAAAAACTTTGATCTTTCTCTGATGAAGAAAATGGAAAGGTTATAGCCTAGGCGAAAAAAGAGAAAGTTTTTTCTTTAGCACACACACACAAAAGTTTAAGTGGAAAAGTGTAATTTTTTATGTGCTGTGGTAAAGGTAACTTAATAAGTTTGTGCATTTGGGCATTTCTTACTGGGCTTGCATTGAGTAGAGGTTATACTCATCTAACCACCCATGTGAGGTGGTAGTTATAATGGGTTTTCTTTGTGGTAGTGACCTACTTTAATTTCGAGGATATTTTGAAAGGGGAAAATCCTGTGAAGGAACAGGTCTGGATTTATTTTTTTGTTTCACTTTACCTTTTGCATAGATGTTCCCCAAAAGTCATTGAAGAAAAGGTTTTTGAGGGGCGTGTGAGGTCTCAGGTCCCGGTTGTCACGAATGGCACTCACGTCGTCAAACACGAAGCCACAGTTGAGGCTGTTGTAGTAGCAAAGGGCGCATGTCATCAGGATCACCGCCGAGTACACCTGGCTCAAGCTCATCGTCTACAATTTAAAAAAGAAAGAAAAATATTTAGATTTAAATGGATCAAAGTGGATCATTTTTTGTGATGAAAGTAGCTTAAGAAATAGATGGAAAGTCAGCAGTATGCATTAAAAGAGTATATAGAGTGACATTTATTTTTATTTCATTCTATTGATAGCTACTACACGTTTCTTCTTGCGAAAGTGTTGCATCATTTTTCCTACCGTTTTACCTTTTCGTTGCCTTTCCTTTAGACGCAACAGAAGTTCAAATAAACGACAACAGCATTCTTTACAAACATAAAAGAAGTCATAACAAGAAAAAGTGGAATATTGGATTTTTTTTTCGCTTGTACACCCATGTTCGTATTATTAGAAATTTGGGTTACACACCAAATACTTTCTATTGCTTGTTTGTTTGCTCTTTACAATAATATGCATATCTGTGTGTTATTTTCAAGAGAGGCAACTGCCATTTTATCCTTTTTCACCGTCAAAAGAAAAAAAGAAATAAAGAAAGAGTGAAAGAGAAACTCTCTACGTTTACTTTGAATTCACCTTTTTTGGATGATGAAAGAGAAGTAGAGAGGTGAAATTTAAGCAAGCAATAAAATGGCAAACTTATTTTCTGACTTTCTGTCGTAACGCTTTTATTTCCATAAGTCACAGTACTACAAACAGAAACATACGCATGTATTTATCTTTGTTTCATAATATTTATATCGGGTAAAGGTATTATTATACTCTGAAGATTTACAAGTAGCAGTTACTAAATGGTCATTTTGAATCCAGGGATTGTTAGAAAATTTCAATCACATACAAAATTCGTTGCTACCAATCAAGAGGAACGTTTTATTAATTCGACAAGACATACATGAATCATCATTCATGTCCTTTAACATTCTTATCGTTTCTAATCCCTGATTGTACATACCAATTGCATGCTAATACTAACCATATGGAAATGCAATTATGGAATTTTTCCAGGAGTAAAAAAACCACCAAGGGACTGACTAGATGCAGGAGTAAAGAGGATTTTGCAACGAGTGCTCTTATATTTCAGTATTTCAAATTTCCATACCCCTTGTCAATTTGCTTCCCTAATATTTAAATGGAATAATAAAGCCAGTTGAAGAGTACGTGAAACTGTTTCATAAATACAGGGAGGGATGAGGGAGGTAGTACACCTTCGGAAGCCACAGGGACATGATAAAAATGAGAGAATCATGAGTACTGGAAACACCACCAAATAATAATTCTTTATCGTTGTCGTTTGTCCTTTGTGAATGCTAAAATGATCATGCATAACACATAATGATATATCCATCCACCCTGTGAGACGTATACAGACAATCTACACATTATCTTTTTTTGCTTTTGGTGCCGATGATGATGATGATTCCGACGACGAGAGGAAGTGACTGAGTGGAGCAGTCAACCAGCCTTCTATCTACCACATCATCAATCATCATTTCACTTGCGAGATCACGTCTCTTCTATGGTGGTGATGTTGGTTGAGGGTGGGTTGGTTTTGTGGGTTGTGCTGCTAAGCAAGCATAACACAATAAGAATATTATATGAGACGTGAAAGCAGCGCCACTCCATAAAATTTTCATGTCTGCTTGCCTCCTTTTTCTTTCTTTACATTTTTTTGAGGTATAGAAGACGGAAACATTGATAGATTCAATTTATTCTTTAGTAATTGGATTATCGTGTTACTTGTACTTACATGCCAGCAGATACTACCACGTTCAGCATACACTACTACCGACAGGTTACAAGTTTTACAAGATGAGCAAGAAAAAATATCTCAAGAGATCTTGTCTGTGAGATGTGCACATGAATAATTATTATGTCGTTCGTGTTGGTTCTCTTGTAAGTTCCAAATTTGCAGTCGTGCTGCGGCAGCAGTGGGTGACAACCAGGAAGGAATTCAAAAGTGTGTCCTTGTTCATCAAAAATGGGGAAAGAAGTAGGGGTAGTCTTAAAGAAGGAATAGAAGGAGAAGAAGGTTATGCTCGCTTTGAGCAAATCATATTTGTTAGTTTAATACAGGAAAAATTGTGAATGCAGGAGCTCAACTCATCGAGCATGATTGCCCTGAAGCCAACTTCATTTCTTTTATTCCATCTCCATACTAGAGCTTTCCCTGATTAAATGAATACAGATTCTGTCTGAAAATTGCTGTTACTTATCAGTTAACTCAATCAGCATTTACAAGTACAAGGATAATAATACTATGCAGACCTCTGTCTGAGAGACTTTATGCTTATACTGATTGTTGAAACATTTGTGTATAATAAGAAAGCGAATCTGGACTCGAGCTCAGGAATAAACTATCATGCTGACGAAGATGAGATGAGTGGAGGTATACATGCATTCATGTTTACAGAACTAGCAGGAAAACAAATTCCAGTTGACTATGTTGGGTTATGTTATTTCCTATCTACCATCTTGCTTGCACTTGGCTCTGCTCTGGGATGGGCTAGTTACACATAGCACATATACATAACAAAGATTCAGAGGAGACGATAAGAGATGACGGGTGGGATAGACACAGAGAGAGAGACGAAGAGGAAGAGAGCAGCCAAGAATTAATCACATCTCCAAGGAGTAATCAACTTTCATCCTGGAAGATAGGAGGTCCACCAGGAACAGCGAGGAGAAGATAAAATTTATGCAACCCGACATTCGAGCAGAGGTCCTTTCAGCTTCCATCTTCCGTTGTGGAAGACTTGAAAGCTTGTTATGTCTCTGGATATATATGTTTTATTTTTATAACAGCAATAATAAAAACAAGAAACACGAAAGCAAACAAACATATCAACATACTTAAAGAAGCCCTTATAATAACTAACAAAGAAAAATGTATTCGAAAAAGAAGGAAATCATTAAATTGACTATAGTGTAATATGCCATTTTACTAGTGTCTGTGGCTGATTACATGCTTTTAGGTCTGCCTCTTCCAAACTCTGCATCATCACTCATTTACGACCATCAGGAAGCCGGTGTGGCAGAAAAGGAGAGAGAAAAGTATGCATGATTTTTATCTCTCTCTGCATACTATTGTATGCTGGCAAGAATGCAAGTGAAAGCTGAGAAGACAGATGCAAACTCAGCGAAAATCTCCTTTTTCTGCCTACGTTCCTATTCTCTACATATATTTAATATTTTATGCTATATGTGTTTGCTGAAATATGGTATTTTAATTCCAAGTGAAATGGTGCTGTCATCATGCCGAGCGGAGCAGCAGCAGAGGCAAAGTCAATTAGCCATTTAGTGGAGACTACAAGCAAAGTCAGCAATACTGTTGGTATAACTCTCTACTCTCTGTGAAGGAAAGTGCATGAAGTTGGTGGGAATGAGGGAAAGAGAGCTAGAAAAAGAGGTAATTAGGGTGTACATTACTTCAGCGGGCGGCCTTCCCCACCACCGATCATGATCATTATGAATGAGTCAACGTGCAGCTTTCTCTATTTGAACCTACCGTAAGGCTGGGAAGAGTACTAGTAGCAGCTGTGCTGTATTATTATGCCTGTGGTCTAGACACATAACATTACTCGATGCATTTCATTTTTTGGGCAGATCACTTACTTCCTCAACCAACAAAAGAGCAGATGAGTGTGTATAGAATTGAGTCGCCGAGTAGGAGCCGTGGTGAAGAAAGAGAGCTCATTATTAATCGGGAAAGAGAGATTGAGAGAGAGCAGTGCTGCAGACCAGAAACAGCGGCTCCATAATATCCTTTTCGACAAATGAATAAATGAGCCTATTGGTAAATGATGGTGATGAACGTAAAATTCTCGAAGAGTAAAATAACTACTACTACTACTCCTGCGCCACCAATATTACATATTACTTATTATGATCACTAGGAATGTTCTGATTGTGATTAGTTGACTAGCTTGTTTGTGGCATGTGGCATGATGTGGTATGGCGTTTTCCAACGTGACTAGTAGTGCAAAAACATATTTTATATCTTTCTCGTTTCAGCCTCGCATAATTCATTCTTCTTTTTCTCTGCTAAATTAGCACAAAAGCTTTCCTCCTCTGCTCCTTCATCATCTCTCATGCACACTTTTTTATGCTCCCTGTTCCCCCATTTAAATATTACACAGCTCAGCACATTTTGCATGATGATGATCATCATCAGTCACCAAAATCAGACACCGCCAAGCATTTAGTATCTCTCCTTTCACTTTCAGCTGCTTTTCATTAATAATCCTCATGTATTTTTCGATGCTGCCGACGCCGTGCGCGCGGTCTCCTCTTGAGGTTCTAGAAGAGACGAGCAACAGCAAAAGAGGAATAAGAAAACAGGATGAACGAGAAACGAACAAACGACCTTACAATATATAAAGTCCACACGCCACAAACAACCAAACACCCTTCATCATTCTAATATCCATGTGTGCGTGCTTTCTCCCTCTCTTTCTCTCTGTCTCCATCTCCTGCTCTTGCGGAAATAATACCACAAAGGGAAAATACGACAAAAGGCTGTCTGCACGCTCCGCTCACACCCATGCCACTAGTCTGGCACCGACAATAACAATAGTAGGATTTCTCTTTTACAGTGGTAGCATTGCCAGTGCATTATTATTCCACAACTTATAGGATACTCGTCATATTAGAAACAATCTTGTGAACACCTCATTAATTTCTTGGCTCTGTGTTCCCCTCTTTTGCTGGCTGTTCAAATTAAACCGAGGAGGAACGTCACCAGACACACAAAAACAAGCTACTCATTCATTCACTTTTAGGCCGTCAGACCAGCCAATGCATTTAATCATCCTCCTCATCTTTCATTATTAACTCATTATTTGTGTGTGTGTGTGTCTGTTTTGGAACTAAAGCCGACTTTCTGAGGCTTATTAGGCGTCCAACACATAGGCTACTGATGAATACACTTACAAACAGAAAACCGTCATCAATTTCTTCCCTGTTTTGACTCTATAATCAAGACATATTATTCATCTCTCACGTACAATTCACTTAGCAGCCCTTTATGAATTCAATTATTTAGAAGCAAACAATGAAAAACTAAATGCATCCTTCCTTTTCGTCTACTGTGAAGACTTGAAAACTTAACTAAATCAGAACATATATTGCTCTGAAATTTTCAGCAGAAAGTAGCATTTCTTTAACTATGCATTACTTTGATAATTTTTAATCATGAACATGACGCACAAATGTATGCTAATAATATGCGTATGGATGAAGTGAAGTGATGAGGAGAAAGTAAATGGAGCGGCCACAGTTTTTGTCTTCTTTTAAGTAGCAACAATCATCCAACCATTCACATGTCCAAAAGGATTAAGTACTTGCCCATTATTGTCCTCCTTTCCTTTTCGCCTTTGATTAGGTATGCATGTATGCATCATCATGTAGTCATTATGATCCTCATCAAGCCATCATCATCACAGGATCAGAACCGTCATCATCCTCCCAAGCGCTCACACCAGTGAAAATCTGTGTACTGATAATGCCAAGTGTTGACTATTGTCTATTGTCTCGTCCCTTTCCATCTCCCGAGCTCAAGTGGTAATGAATGAGTTGAGTAGGAGGTGGAATGGGAAAGATGAAAGAAGAATAGAAAATGGTTCATTTATTCAGATAGACAGCAGAGCAACATATAAATACGTAAACACCTAGAGAGAGAGAGAAGCGTAGGCTCTTGAGAAAAGTGGGTCTCCTCCCCATGTACATCTTTTTGTTGTGAAAATCTGTGCTCAGTTCGTTTGATGATTAAAGCGAAACGTTCCCGTTGATGATCATCATGCCCTTCTTCTTCTCCAGCGAGAGAGGATGAGAACAATGGTAAACGATATAGAGAAAAAAAGATGAAAGGCTTGTCTGCTGAGAAGAGAAGACTCATCGTTAAAAAACTTTTTGTGGTTTTTGTACAATATTATGAGCTTCTAACGCGTATTAATGAGCATTTGTATCATCATCATCATTGCCAGCGCACAACTCATCACCATCCTCTTTTGCTTCAGATGAGGAATAAAAGTGAATCTTTGTTGGTGATTAGGAAAGTGAAATACTCAGATTATTTGAAAGGGAGAGGATTCTTTTAATATTTTCTTTTGTTTTCTTCCCTCCGCACCGTTATTCCTTTTTCTCAGAATCCACAAAAGACATTTCATCATCCTTCTCTTCTCCTCTTATGTATTGGGGAGGAAACTTTCTTTTCATCTCTTTTACTCTCCTTCTCATCCTCATCTTATGTTTACACAATCAACTCGAGTCTCAAACCCTACCGCACTTATCGATGAATGAAGATGAAGCCTAGAGGCAGACAATGAGAAGGAAAGGCAGATACAGATGCACCAACGTTTTTCCGCAAGGAAAAATCACTGTAAATATTATTAAGCTTGTTATATATTATGACTATTTATTTATGTTTTCTATATGTAGTTTCAATCAAATTCATAGAGAAAAGAAAGGAGATGGATGATGAGACTGTCAGAGAGAACTGAAAATACGTCGCTTATCATGGGAAGGAAAACAGACAGAATAGAGGAGCCACGACGTTATTCTCTGAATGATCTATTCAATTGCTAGTTGGATCGTTAGTTTTTGGTGGGTTGAGTGAGATATGGCAATTTGGTAAATAGAAATATAACCTTGTCCAAAAACCCTTACAAAATAATCGTACTAGATGGATGGGGTGAAAACCAAGGATATTTATTTTGAGTGAGTGCATGCCTGCAGTAAGTATTGTAGGGAGAGACAACGACAGGTCGTCAGAGAGAAATCGATCGAGGGAGAAATGTATAACGATCTAGAGATACTTTTGTACTTTGAGAGTGGCTGAATAAACGAATCGAAAAGTTTCGTAGAGAAGCCGGCACTGGCATTGCACTGATATTTTATGCCACAAAACAGAATAGTGAACAGTGGATCTGCTTTGCTTCTTGAGTAAGAGAGGATGGATGACGATCAAGTTGCCAAAGGAAAGTGGAGAAAGCGATAGAAACACCAACTACTTTCCCTCCTCCTTTGCTTCTTTGTCATCCTTTTAAATTAACCTCTTTTTGATTTATGGCAATGGGGATTTCCCTTTCAAATAAATAAAAGGGATCATAGATCAGTTTGTTGCCAGCTTGATTACCAGAGGCGCTTCTTCACAACTCGAAATAAGTTGCATGCGTTTGCATAGACATGCACACGAGTGGCCAACCTTTTGGAAAATTCAGACAATCCCAATGTCACAACAACATCAAACAAAACTCATTTTGATATCCCCCTTCTGTCTTTCTAGGATTTTCTGCTTGTTTTACTCTGCCACCGACGAAATACTCAAAACCAATAATATATCAACATGCATGCATAATAGCGCGTAAACCCCCATGCAAAAATACGTAGGTACACAATAGCACTTTTGTGTATTCAAGGTGAAAAGTGAAGCGTAACAAGAAGGAGAGAAATGATGAAAGTTACATATGCAGCAATAATAATGCTTCTCTCCATTTTATTACTTGCTACTTTCTTCCTTCTTTAAAGGTTTCAAAGGAAAATGAACAATATTACTTTTTTCTCCGTTCTTCCTTAATATTTTTTCTTTCCTATTTCTACAGTTTTTTTCATGCTTTTATGAATCTGTCATTCATAAGAGCTGAAAAATACAGCGTGTTATATGCGCTGTTTAGTATATGTGTGCGTGTGTGTAATCATCTGTCCCCTTTTTATTACCAAATATAGCCAACAAAGCAGCTTTTTCTCCCTCTGCTCCTTGTAATAAACAAAAGTGAATGACACTAGACGGGAAGTAAATGGGACATAAAAAAGGGAGTAAAGAGAAGCAAAAAAAGTTGACAGTGTGAGTAGGAGTCGATCGTTCCTTGTTCGTTACACAACTTGTTTTTTTCTCTTTCTCTCGTGTTTATGTAACCAACACGCCACATCAGACACACACTACCACCACTATACACCGCCAACATTGTCTCTTTTCTTTGGCTGTTTGACTGACTGACTAAACTTCTTTTTCTTACTTGTTTTTTTCTTGTTTACTCAAGAAAACGAAACAAAATTTACTCGCCAAGTCTTCTGCATTGCATGATGCAGTCGGTTAGGTTTTCAGCGTGGTAATGTCTTGGTGGTTAGCGACGACGGTGTCGCTCTCGTTACACTTCATTCCCTTCAAGAAGGAAAGAAGCATCTGCAACTTTTTCTACGTAGTCAATAACACATGAGAGCAAAAAAAAAAAACAACAAGGATGTTTTTATCAACTTTGTAAAACTAGCAATAAGTAAACTTGATTCAATTCCCATTCAGAATAGAATAAGTACACATGAGTTTAATGTGCTTACATTCATTCTGCGTAGTCACACGATCCGCAAAAACTAATAAATATAAGACACCAAAGCGTCAAACAACAAGTAGATGACAATTGATAGGAAAAATTGAGAGAATTTGTTACAAAAGTTGGTTGAATTGATTGGTAAAAGCTAAGAGTCTACAATCACGATAGTGTAGAAAAACTTAGGACAAGATTTTGTTATTATGTTTGATTTTTTACTATAGAGTATACGGAAAGTCAAAAGACACAAAGCACAATAGAGGAGTAACACGAACATTCTTGCACCGCATTTTACATACTCTTTTGAGTCTTGTTTTTTCGATGTTTTCAGTTCCATCAGTCTCTCTATCTCTCTTCTCTTCTGGGATAATAAGTAAACATACAAGTCATCCGCCAAGATTAAGATAGGAGCTGAGCTTTAACTACCAAACTCATTATCTTTTTGCTGCGCTACAACTGGTTGATATTCCTCTTTTGATATTCCCTTTGTTTTTCCCTGTTCATCGTCCCATCTCATTCGTATGTACACTGTGAAACCTTTGAAAGGAGCATGTTATTCCCTGGATTATTCCTCCTTAGACAACGACTTGCTTTCTCTTGACTTGTATCGCGTCTCCTCTTCTTATCTCTCTTTGCTCAAAACTAACTCTCCCACTTACAATTTTGTACTTTACATTTAATACTATCGTCCCTTGCTTTCCTACAAACTTGTGTCCCATGTTGTTATACTGCAGACCTACTTTACAATACTTTCTTCTCTCTCTGGAGAAAGTCATTTAGATTGCGAGGCATGTTCATTCATGACTGAGCATTAAAAAGAACCCCAGCAAAGAAACAAGCAGTGTACAAGTAGTAATAAGTACAACATTGGCGAACACTCAACTTACAGCTTGAAACATGGCTGGCTTTCTCCATCACCACCGGTTCCAAACTACCATATTATTCCCCTTCATTTCGCATCTCTCATAAGAAAACTTTAAACAATATACTGCAAAAACAAACAGAAAACTCAGTCATTGTAGTTTTTAGGGTTTTATTAGAATCATCTCATTTTCATGATGGTCATGGGATTTCGCATTTTCCTTTAAAGTAAACACCCTTCTGGTAGTGGTCTTGGTGGCAGTAGTGTGGCGTGGCGTTTTCAAGAAAATCGCGTAACTTGAGCTACTTTTTCTTGGCTGATGTGTGCTTGTGCTGTTGAGGAAACACACAAAGGCAAAAAGATGCGGAGAACAGATTACAACTTTAGTTGCAATTGTTGTTTGCTGAAAAGTAAACAAGACAATTTTGAAAGGAAGCCTTTTTGGCTTGGCTTATTGTAGTCGATAGAATGAACAGCGTGTGAAATGTAGAAAATAAACTCAAATTGAACTGGAAAGTTGTTTTTGTTGGTGTTCTTGTTGTTGCTTGTGTGGGGGCCTGTTTTGAAAGCCTAATCAAGTGGCAGAATGAAATGGAAACGAAAAATGACTTTTTAGATTTTCTCCTTTTCTTCCCAAAGAGAAAAAGGAATGTCAGAAAGCGAGGAGAAAAGCCGGAGAGTGCTAGATTTCACTCAGAGATAACAAAAGTTAACGGGAAAAGAAGAAAAACAAAATGGCAATAATGCATTTCCTTTCCATCACAGAGGGATCTACAGGCTTTTGCATTATGGCGTGTCTTTCATTTACTTCCCTTTGTTTTCCTTCTCCAATTCTGATTGGATAAACAATCTCAATTGGAAAATACGCACCAGTTTTGATTATCCCGGGAAAATCGTAACTGCTCCACTCTGACATCATGTCAGTGCACATTGCACTCTGTGAGCATTTCCGGATAGCCCTTTCAACCAATACACTTTTCTTTTTATTCTCTCTACAAAAAAGAAGCTTCCCTTTCACAAGAGTGTACAGGTTTCCCCTTCCAAGTTGACTGGAAGAAAAGCAAACTTTTGGATAAATAAATATATTTACAAAGAAAAATAAATTCTTGTCCAGATATAAAATAATGGCTTTAGGTCGTACACAGTACGTCATTCTACAGATAAAGAGGGAAACAAGGGAGCACCAACAACTACCAACTTTTCTCTGATTTCTGTAAGAAAAAGGAAACAGACAGAACCGTTTTTACGGGCTAATTTATGATCGAATAAGAAATACGTAAGGAAAGAAAAGGGAAAAAACTTAATCCAAAGGAAGACGACGACAAAGACTTTTTGTTGTTTGTCTCCTCGACTCTTATTAATATTATAACTTATACGCTGGTCTTATCATCAACAATCTGAAATCTGAACAACATTGTTGCTAACTTCTTCTTTTCCCAGTTTCAGAAAACTAATCTACGAGAGCCAAATAGCGTCACCAACAACTCAGCAAAAATATTTCAATTCCAGATAAAACACATACGCAATCCCTTTCTCTATTTCTGTGCACATCTCTTCCAGACGTTTTTTAACTTTCATCGATAAAAATCCAATACAATCCATAATACAGATTCTAGAGATGAGGTAATGTTTGTACTCTACTTTCTTTCTACTACTGCTGGGTATTATGGAAAGCAATACATGATGATAGCCAAAAACCTAATAAAAAATACGAAAAGTTGGCAACATCCAAAAGGGAAAGGAACCTGTGAGGAAAACCATCTTGGCCCTTTTCATTTTTCTACTGTTCCAGATCAGAAAATTGAAGAAACAGCGAAAGAAAAAAATAAAACTTTTTTTTATTCCAGATTACAGAAAAAATGTCAGAAAATGCTAGTTTGTTGCTGTTGCTCATTCCACATTCCATACACAACAGCACAACCAGCAAGAACAAACTATGAGCACATGTACAAGGACAAACACGTAACTCAAATCGGCCTGATGTTGGATAAAAGGGGAAATCCATATAGCACAGTGAAAGCAGAATGAGCAGCGGGTCTTTCAGCAGCCGAGTAACAACGTTTTCTTAAGAATGTACCCTAGCTTGCGATTTTCTTTCCATAATATTCCATACATATTATTATGACGGTTGTAGTAATCATCCCACTTGCTCGTAGCCATTTTCATTATTATTACTACTCTGTGTGCGCTCCCGTTTGTTTTGTATACGTGCGGTCCAGCAGACACATAAAAATGTACATAAATGTATGGAATCATAATAATATTCTTAAACTCATATGATTTTTATTATAAGATGAAACTACACACTCACGCAACCAGAGAGAAAGTAAGAAGAGAGAAAAAAGAGACGTGTGCAGACTTTTCTTCTTCTTTTTCTGTCTGACTTTTCCAACTTGAGTTGATCTTTCTCTCGCTTTCTGTTTCTTTTATTTGAAAGCAAATACAACACATACTCATCCATATACGTTAAGATAGAAAGATACAAAGATGAAAAGACTCTTGTTTGTTTGTTACACGAGGAAAAAGAGGAAGAAACAGCTTTACATTTCATATGAGCACGCACGCAGCAGTGGTAAAGAAAGGCTCATCTCTTTTTTGTTCTGATCAATTCACCAGTAGTACACCATCCCACCATCACCGCATTATGCTTCATCCTTTTTAGCTTTCGGCCATATGGAGGGAAGGAGCACAACAACATCTGCTTTTAGTGGTAATCCAAACAAATTTTTGTATTCTTTCTCAAACAAGTTGGAGTTGGAGATTGAAGCATTTGGATCTATTTTTTGTTTCGTTTTCAATTTCTAAATTGGAATGGGATTCGTTGCGAGTTGCGACATATTTGACAAAAAAGGGGTTGAGATACTGGCATATAACGAGAAAAATATATGTACCTAAATTAATCTCAATCCAAAACCAGCCCACCTACAAACAAAACCTAACCATAATTCTCAAAATTGATCCACTGTGTATGGAGGACTTACTAGAGACCTAAGAATAAGGTAAGTCAGATAGCCAATAAACTGTCGATGGAATCGTCATAAAATATTGACTAGACGCGACATACTTGCGAAAGTGAATGGAGAAAATTGCTCGTGTGGGAATTGGCCGTATCGGTATCACACATTCTGTCACGTAAATAACTGTAACAAAAGTGCACTTGGGTATTTGCCAATCAGCAAAAAAAGAACAAGTAGCCAGGCTTTCGGCTCACCCAAAAAATAGGATGAAACTTTCCCATTCAAAAGTCATTCTATCTTAACTTCCTTCACTTCTACCACAAAATTAGCTGCAACATGGAAAATGTGACACTTTTTCTTTCTCTAAAAGCTGTCTCGTTGTCAGTTTGCTTGGATGTGTCTCTCTTGACAATTTCATAATGCGTTGCCTTATATGTGAAAGCTTGAAAGGAAACTCCTACAACCAATGCACATGCACCATCCTTTCTTTTCCCTGTACATAATTTTGGAAAATGCACTTTTGTCGCTGTTTCCGTCTCTCCAGTGAATACATTTGCGTCAGTCTCCAGACATGTCTTGTTAAGCTACTAAACATTCACTTTTTCTGATTTTAATATTGCATTTCACTCTACTCTACTTTAATATAAACAGAATAAATGCAGTGGAGCGGTATAGCACATGGTCTACAAAGTTTACATCTTATGCACACACATGTCCATTCAACCGTATGGTGCCTAAAGCCCCTTCAGTCCTTTTTACTTTACCAAAAAAAGGTGTGACCATCCAACAATCTTCACTGCTCACAAACAACATCCATCTTTCATCCTCTGAAGTAAACAAATGCACTGCAGAAAAGGAATGCGTTTTATAGCTTCTTGTTTGTGATCTTTTGTCCGTCATAAAATCCTACACTGTGAAAAATCTAACACATGAGTAAAGTGAGAAACAGTGTGAAACGCAATAACAACCTATTTCCCTCTTACAAGCTCATATGCCTCTCCATATACAGTACCTTCATCCACACTTATTGGTGCGAACCGGAGAAGAGAGAAAAGAATCTGTTGGGAAATTACGTAATACATTCAAAGGGATCAGGGTATAGAGAGAGAAAAAAACGAATGAAAGAGGAAACCGACAATATGGAATGGAAACTCAAAGGGGAATTCCATCCACACACCATACCACTACCACCACTACCGCACCATATACTATTATCACTGACTTTCTTCAAACCATGTACATATTATTATGCCTTGATCATCATCATCGTGATCATCACTTTTTCAGCATGCTCTTCTGGTATGTACTTACGAAAAACATATAAAAAGGAAAAGTAGAAAGAATCTCGTTTTGATGAAAAAAGTGTTTTCCTCTTCCGACGCACATACACATACACCAACAACACTTTCCCATTCATTTCCCTTTCATTTCTCTATTTTTTCTAGTGCAAATGGTGTGGGCGCTATGTTGCCTTCGTTCATCTCCTCTTATTTTTCTATCCACACTGCATTATTCCCATGCATTCTTTGAAATGCAGACATAGTTTTCAACAAAACTTTTTTCTTTCTCTTTTCCTCGCTCCCTTTTTATTCCTCTCTGGATTATTCGATCCGTCTTCTTTCTAGCTTTCACTGCAAGTCAGCTTTTTTATATACATACCACCACAGCTCACAGTGGAGTTGAGGTGGTGGTGGTAGTGGTAGAGGTGATGAAGTGTGATGAGGAAGAGGTTATGAGCGGATCCCATTCATATTATATGTATACTGTTCCTTTTAAAAAATTCGGTTGAGCTGACCAAAACTTTCTACTCTCGCCAGATAGAAACGAGTGTTTAAAGCTCTTTTATACAGCCACTAAGCTTCTGGTCTAATTTACATACAACAAACCTTCCCAGTTTCTATCATCCTTTATCAATTTAAGGAGCCCATTATACTCTATATACACACATTATACCAATGTTTTAATTAAATAATTTACCGGGAAAAAGTTTACTCAGGCCGACAGCTAATTAATCAGATCATCTTGGTCAGTACACGGCTTTCATAATTAATTATCCTTTATACTTTCTCTCGCAGTTTCACATACTACATAATATTTAGGTTTGCGAATTGATAAACTAGACATGATTACTATGATGGGAATTCAAGTTCTCAACCAGCAATATGATCACTGCCATATGGTCAAAAATTCTGACCGTCGTCGTCTTATCTTTGTCTGTTCTTACCCTAGTCAATAATAATCCTCCTTTTTCATGTTTTCTTCCACAAATTTTTCCAACCCCTGGGCCCAAAGCTCCTCAATTGTCTTAAAACATGCATAAAACACATATCTTATCCATATCAGAGACATCATACACGCCTACATTTATTTACATATTATTATAACAACTGTATGACCATAATACTACAATAACAGAAACAGACGGCATCATCCATAAAAACTTCACACCGCAAACTTTCCCTGTTTTATTATACATTTTCTACTCAAAAATGCCTTTATTCATTTATGACGCCTATTTTTACCTCTTTTATTCTTAGTTTTTCATCACAACGTTCACCTTTTCTTCTCCTCTTGGTTCCCAAGAGCTCTCTCAAACAACTTCTCAGCATACTTTCTCTGCTTCTTTCACCATCATCATCTTGAAGAATCTCATGGTTTTCATGTGTGCATGCATACATTCTCAAAGAAACATGTACAAACACTCTCTCTGTATTACTTCACCCACTGTGTTGTTGTTGTTTGTTGATGCAAGCTAAATCCGATACTCTTATGAGGATTGTTGTGATGTGGTGTGGTATCCAGTTATGATGCAAGAAATTCTACAAGACACAACTCAACGTAAAAGAGCTCCTTTTCTCCTGTATGTTTTCGTCTTATTTTTTCTCGAGGAAAGGAACACAGATATTTTAAGGAAGAAAGTAGAAATTTCGTCCTGTTTCTTTTTTTCGCTTACTCTACAGAGTATAATAATAATAGAGGGAAAATAAGACAAACTTGTCAACCATAAATATCCAAGAAAATGGGATTTCAAGACTCTCTTAACGACACATGAAAATGGCTGCTACTACTGCAGTATGCCCGTAAACACAGTATTTATACTACTTTCCAACTTTGCATAGAAGAAATGTGTAAAAAAGGCTTTTCTCCTTCCTCTCCGCCCATAATATTATCCATGCATCCATGAATATTTTCTCAGCAGATGTGAAGTACTCCTACCTAACTTACCAGTACAGAAGAAAGGGAAAAATGCAGAGTAGAGTACCAACACCACGAACAACAACAATAATAACGACAACACTATCTTCGTGCAAATGCAGCAGTCAAAATCCCGTGAAAAATTTACTCAAACTTTACATTACTCCATGAAAAGTATGTGCATACAATTTACACATTTTCTCGTATGAGCTTCCATCTTTTATATCCTTTCATGTAACAAAAAGTTTATTTGTGTGAGACGCCTTCGTCATTGCTCTGTCATGATGATGATTATTATGACCACGTTTTAACTATGTTTCCTTTAGCTCCCCTGAATAAATACTGGTTTTCGCAGAGACTGAAACAAAATAATAGTCATCATATCATCACCATCATCGTAGTCGTCATTCCCAGGGAATTTTTAAAACGACCACGAGAGACAAGAGTATTCCATTAAAATGTTAGCGTCTCGTGTGAAAATACTGTTGTGTGTCGAGTGTTGTGTCACTCACTCTTTGAGAGCTGAGAGAAGAGTGGAAGAACGCTAAAAATATGCACGCATGCATGCATGACTGAATGATAAAAAGGCTTAAGTGAGAAAATAAGTGGTGAGCAGAAATGTGGAGAAGGAGGGAAAGTGCTTAAGCTACTATGAATACAAGTAGAAAGCCACTTGAAAAATGCATATTTTCCACAGAATTGAGGCAACTCACGAGATCTATTTATTTACGATGTACCTCTGTACAAGTTTTGCAGAGTAAAAGAAGTTAAAAGGCAGGTTATAATGATACAGTTGGAGAAAGGGTGTTTATTTTAGAGTTTCGATCAATCATTGAAAAAACAGTACAGAGTATAGAGGGTCGGGTAAGGATTGGAATTGGAGACGAGCGGTAGTGGTGTGTGGTTTAGTGTGATGGTGGTGGTGCTTATTACACCCGAAAATAAAACGCTAAACTCTCTTTACAAGTTTTTTCGTAGACGACGACCCTTTTTCCAGCAATGACGTCTGTTGGGGGAACAAAATTGTACCTGCCTGCCATGGCATTAGGGTATAATCGCTGTAATGACATGTGTCCTCACACGAAAAACGACTTCAAATCGGTGAGCAAAGTAGTGATTTTCTTCGTCAGTAGCGGTCAAACGGACAACGTCACTTCAGAACATAAAGCCATTCACATGCATCATTACCATCTCACAGGCTATTTCGTTTTTTATTGCATGCACGAGAATAAACTCACCAAACGAAGTATATCAGTTTTGCCGTATAGGTAGGTTATTTTATACTCTGGCCAAGGTACGTTCTTCATGTTATTTTACTCTGATGTGAATATAATTTCTAACCGCAAGCAACCATGTGCAAATGCATGTGTCAGTTTATTTTGAAAGTATATATACCTGAAATACTATTCATCGTGATCAGTCCAAGTACAACGGCTTATTTCCGGCCATTTACCAGAAAAATTTTACTGGTTTTCCTATAGGTTTGCCATGTCCTCTTTCAGGACAATGATTGACTCTGACGATTGGAGAATTAGTAGAGAAAATTGCTTACTTTACGACGACAACCAAAGCGTTGTGCGTAAAACCGTCATGTTCCTGCTCACTGTATCCATTATTATCATCATGGTCGCCGCCACCGCCCACACCACACGAGTTTGTGAGGTGGGAATCTAGTAGTGCGACGAAACCCAACTTTCCAACGAAAACCCTTCCTTCCTCCAAAAAATAATCCTAATCCGCAAGCACATTGTCCATAAAACACTCACATGCGATAATATTATAACATCTAATGGACTGTTTTGTCCGAAAACGTTAGCTAAAACGAATGGAATGGTAGGTTGAGTGGCACAAGTATTTTTTTTGCTGAATGAGTATACAAAAAAGGGGAGGAAGCCACATCACAGTCAGCCAGAGATAGGCAGGAGACCGGCATCGCAAAGCAAGTACAAAAGGAGAAAATTTTCATGTTGATGCCTCTTTCTCTCTGCTCTTGCTAGAATAGGAGAGCAAGAAGAAGAGTAAAATGTCAGCTTGGGAAATCATGGTTTAGCTATAAAAACTCCAAGCGAGCAACCACACATACCACAACAACACAACACATTACTCGAATATACTGCAAAGGCAAATAGACTACCAAAGCAATTCATCCTTTCCCCATTCTCCTTCTGTCCATCACCACATACTATCCATATCCGCTAGAAACGTAAAAAACACCGGAATTTTCCCCACATCAAAAATAAAACTTACAGATAGACAGAGTTACAACCTGCCAAAAATATGCACTTTGGTACTCCTACGTCAAGTGAAAGTGAGTGAGAGAATTGAAGCTTTAGTCTCTTGGCTGAGCCGAGCCACAGAGTGCCATGAAACAACTTCCACATTGGGTTCATGCAGATATATCTATAATAAATAATTGTAGTGAATGCGAGGGAGAGAAAATTGCTGGAAAAACCAGAACAACTCAATAAGCCACCATTCCAATAGTAGAAAGCCGGAGTTTTTCCTCATCCTGCCAATAATATGTGGTTATAAGCTGTTGGCATATAAAACTAAAAACACTTCCGTCATTCATCATTTCATCAGTATGCATGCAAATTCATAAATTCTTTAATAAGAGAATGTGGCATACTGGGAGAAAAACTCGAGGAATGCCTTTCATGGGAATTATGTCATAGAGTCAGGCAGTCAGGCATGCATGCCAAAACGACACCATATAGAAGTTTCAGAGAGAAAGCTTGGAGCATTTCCACAAAAAATACATACCTGCACACATGTACGTCTTTGCTTTCACTTTAAAAAAATCATGGGTACAAGTGGCATCCCAAAATGCAAGCCAACTAAAAACTCTACTAAAAGCAGCAGCAAACAAACAAAGTCGCTTAAAAAATTGCTGCTTTGACTTGCATGCCTATACATTTCCCCACATAATATGACCCCAGCGGGCAGTTCTAAACGCACTCAAAGGCAGGGAGAAAGAGCGAGAAAGTTGACTTTTTTCCCTGGCGTTGTTTACTTGTTATTGGAATTGTTCCTCTTTGATGTTTGCTTCTCCAGATGATAGATATGCAATAATAACAGGGTATGTTTTGCATTTGTAATACATATTTTTCGATTGAATTGCCTTCTACAACATACTACAGGAAGACTGATGGAATGACTAGACTCTTTTCTGCCTCCTCGCCAACAACGATCAGATAAAACATGAAAACAAAAATCACATACATGGAAAGAACAGGATTGCTATTTGTGATTGTTCCAAGGAGAAAAAGTGCTCAATAGTAGTGCTCCACTTGTATTATTGCCATGAAATTTGAGTGTATTCTAGTTTTTCTTTGTGCTTGCCATTGTACATATTTCCTGGAATATGTGGAATAGGAAAAATGGTGCATTATTGATTGGACCACAGTGATAAACGAGCCAATGTAGCGCAAGTGAGTATAGGTTACAGTTTTTATTGTAACGAAAACATCGTCAAACGAAACAAGCCTTGTTTGCTGATGCCGCTCCTTCAGAATTTTTTTCGATATTGCCATATTGCCAAGCGTGAAACAACAAACAGCAGAAAAAAGTGCACAGCAGCAGGTCCAATAATAATACCATATTTTCTTTTCTCGCTTTCTCTTGCCTTTCTCTCTCGTTTGTATAATACTTGTGCTACCGCCTCTTCCATTACTTTAGAATAGCATCGCTACAGAGTGGTGGAAGAATTAGGCTACTTTTTCTGCAAAACGACTAAAAACTGCGGCGGCTGCTTCTCTTTCAAGTCCAACACATATACAGTTACATTTTCTCCCTCTATTTTGCACTGACACACTTTGCTTTTGCACAACGAGAAGCAAAATTACACCATCAAAATCCTTAACCAACACCAAAACTATTTATTATACAGATCTATGTAGTTTTTTGTGTCGCCAGTATGTAGGCTGTCTAGAAACTTAATTCCATTTCCATATGCAATATATGAATTACCATCTCCTGCTGATGCTGCTTTTCCTCCGTCTGGGTATGAACTTGGTATCATAGTTGTTGTTTGCTTGTGCACCAGTGAAATAAAATGAAAGTGACCAACAAACTACATAACGTGAAAAACAACAGCACAAAACCCATCTGCTCACTTTCTCTCTCATTTCCTGTTCTATCTAGAGATTTCTGGACTCGGTACAAGTTCAACGACTACGGAATCAGCAGCAGCAGCAAAAATGCAAATTTGACTGTTGTTACTATTTTTGTAAATGTCGCACTCTATATCTCTCCCCGTTCTTACAAAGCACATAACACATCTCTCTTAAACTTTCATATTAAAATGCAAACTTTCGTTTCCCTTGTTTTTGTCTCTACCACATTATTCTCGTGTAAATTTACTGCTTATACACACATCCCTTGTTACTATCTTTTTATTGTGCACACAAGCACACTCACTCACAACTCTGAACGCGTATAATAATATATCACATCTCTATACTCAGAGTCAGAGTAGAAGGAGAAAACTACAACACTATCTTGTTTGTTTGCATATCTCCAACGAAAAGCGAGAGCGTGTACCGAAAATTTTTTTCTTCTTCCAAGAATTACCAAATGAATTTATGCAATATATTCAAACTGTGTGTGAGAATCTCGCATTTTTCTCGACTTTCTCGTGCATTCAATGCTAGTGCGGATGCTTGCCACACAATATTTTCGTCGTGCAAGTACAAACACACGGTAGTCTCCCAAGACAGTCGTAAAAGCAAATAGTTTTGAATGAGTGGTAGGAGAAGGAACGGAGATGCATGCAGACCTGTGCATTATCATCAACGAGAGAGATCATGTGATATTTCCTTCCATGAGTTTTAATGCTAGTAGTGGCAGCAGGAGCAGCAGCAGTAATATATGTGCATGGTTATGATTATTACATATTTCCATTGACGTGAAGAAAGAACGAGTTAATGCGAAAATGCCGACCAGGAACTTTCTCCTTTCATGCATGATCATTGTGCATCATCAACATGCTAGCTCATCTACCACTTCTACTTTTCCTCAAACAAATGCGTGCACTTCCCCTTCCCCGTCACAAATAAAATTGGATAACACGAGGAGAAAGAATAAGAGCACAAGTGGGCGACGACAGCACAAACAAACAATTCAAGAATTTATCGTCCTAGTTCACGTTACACTCATCCGGACCATTTGAATGGCTGCCATTTATTTGCATGTATACCATAATAATAATCTACATGATGCGATGAAAAGGAAAGATGGAGAAAGAGAAAGGTTCCATTTTAGAGTGGAAGAAGAAGAAAGCACCAAAAATGGCAAGTAATTTTGTGCAGAAAATATACAAGACACAAAAACACTCTTCATGTCTGTACAATTGGGAGTACTACACAATAATAATATGTTCATTTTATGCAAAATTGCATGCCATCCCGTACAAATACAGCACAACAAAAGACAAATGATAGCGGTATTATAGAAATTCATAAAAGGAGACAAACAAGTAGTGAAAGTCAGCATATGGGATGTCTTTTCTACTATCCTTTCTTTCTTCTTTTTATTGTCCGTTAAGAAGACAAAGACTATGCTCACCAGCTGCCGTTACTAGTCGACCTCCTTACAAATTTTATGTATTCCTACTCTGCAATTGAGCATGATGCTTATTATAATGAAAAATACTGTTAATATTACTACTGCTGTTGCTGCCTCCACCCCCAATCATCTTAACAAATTTTATTCCAATGAGAAGGAAAATCAGGGAAACAAATAGCCAAGTATAATTCCGCTTCATTGTCTGAGTTCTCATTCTCCCCAGATGAAACAAAGTGTGCATGCAGAAGAATGCAAGTAGAATTTTCACCACCCAGTTCTAAATCCTCACTGTTTTCTACTAACAACGAAAATCTCCTTTTCATTCGGTAATATTGTTATTGCACCTTTGTACGCACATTCAGCAACATTTTGCTCCTTGTCGAGTCGGATTGTTTGTTGTTGATGAGGTAATACCTATGCAGAACACGATGACTGTATTTTGCAGACGGAATGGGCGCACACGCATAATAATATAGTAAACATCTTCTAGGGAAACAGACAGACCATATGACACAAGCAAACATGGAATGGAACAATATCAACCCCTTCACCCGCCATTCCCATCATCGTTCCATTATATCATTACCATCCTCTCAGTCATTGTACTTTTTCTAGATTGCCTCTATTCCCATCATCGTAAAGAAAACGGAATTCAAAAAAATGAGACGAGTAAGGAAGAGACAATAAGTGAATCGGCGGGTGTCTACCATCTTGCATACTATGAGCATATACATCTCTTTTCATTTTTACTGTTATTATCCTCTTTGCTCCACTAACAATAATAGCAGAGAAAACTGAAGGAGGAGGAAACAAGGAGCACATCATCATATTATGTATACGATGACACAAATACAATCACTGATTTTTTGCCTCTTTCAAACCGCCACCGTATTTACTCGTTTTCCCCCATTTTACCTATAAACGTTAAGTAGAATAGCTCTACTGCCTCTGTCATATTACAATAAATGCAATTTTCTCCTTGAGAGTCTCAACCAGCTGCCAACCATCTCGTTTGCAAAATTGAACACAAATTGAACACATGCAGCTCACACTAGTTTTGCCGACATCAAGACTGTCATACTTCCATCACTGAAATATATTCCACCGCATTGGAATTTAGAATAGGTATCCCGGCACAAAGGTTGTGAGATATTGTCCCAATACAGTAGCACATACAAGCTTCTCATCAAAGATATAAATATGGCCATAGTTTTGTAGCTAATCTCGCCGAATATGCAAGATCAAGATGCTAAATGTATTACCAAAGCATTGCTTTAAAATAAGCAGAAAGGAAAAAAACGTACATTACAGGAAAGCAAAGCGGATATTTTTCAGAAAAAAATACAAATATTATTACTCTGACTGTTCCGTTTATTTCCTTCCTCACAGGATGCAATACTAGCAGAGTGTATTTTCATGTGCATGTACAAAAGTTAGCAGTAACACTATTGATTTTCTCTTTTTCATACACAACACTCAGAATTGCAAAGAATGCTTACTAGTAAATGGTCACACACACACATATGTACACTTTTTCTGTTTTTATGAACATAAAAAAGGAAGTGGTATTTTTATTGAATTTCTTCGCTCTCGTTGACCTGAATACTTTTTTTCTGGTTCTGCACTGGACACACAATAATAATAATAAAGAGTTGTACCTACTTGCTACACACACATTTTTTTTATCCTGCTCTCACACATGCCTTTGGGCACATAATATGAACACTCAATTTGGCCCGTCGTGCTCTGCTTGTGCACTCCACTTAAGTACACCTCATTAACTTATGGTGTGCCAATGCTAACAAGCTTAAAGAAAAAAGGCATGTTTGAAAAAAAACGAAAGTAATTTCTAGACAGGAAGGAAACTAAGGCACGCGTACGTATGTGTTATTCTTTGGTTTAGTGTTTGTGTGTTTGTGGAGGACGTGAGACATACGACGGAGAGGACACATTTGTGCCTTGTTGGTTGCGTGAGAATGACAAATTAGATGGTTAATTGAGGCTTATATTGAAATTGAGGTGAATGAGCCGGTAAATTACTGCCTTTTTCAGTGACAAGAAAAAATGCCACAGCTGAAACGACACACACGTACATATATGTAGGTAGTAAATTCACGGAACACATATTTTCCCGATTCTACACAATTCACTGCATACGCTTTAATGTCGTTCTCTTCAATAAACGAAAATTGCCGAACTAATGACAGATTTGTTGAATGTGAAAAAAGAGAAATGTCTTGTCAAATATGCAGGGTTGAACTTTTATACTGAAGTACCTCTTTGAGTTCTACTTCTACTCGCACTTCACCATAAAATAAAAAAACAAAACCACAAAATTGAACGGGGCACATGCAAATTTCGGAATCGGGCAACTGTGACAGACCAGCAGAAATAATGTCACTCTTCTAGTATCGATTTCAGATTCCGCCCTAGCAAAATGCCAAACTGGGATATCATGTCATTTGCGTGTATTAAAACCGACACTTAACTTTGAAGCATTGATTCCTTTTTTTCATGATAATCGCTACAACTCGAAAAACAAAACGTGTATTTAGTACAGAGGTCTGAACAAATTAAAGAGCACAAGATATGCTTGCATTCCAACCACCACAAATAACTTTCGTCAAATCCTCTCGCGTTTCTACAAAATACATTTTAAACCAATGTGCATACAGATACATAAACATTGAAAGACTCAGAGCATTTTAGTGTGACCGTGAGGTGAGATCAAGGTGAATCTTATGACTGTCATGTGGATGGTAAGATGATGTCAGCGAGAAAATAATGTTTTATGCTGAAACAGCTCGTTCCTAACTTGTTTCGTCTCATTCTCCTTAAGCCTTTCTCATTCTTTGCGTCTCTTCTTGCACGGTAAGGAACGAACAACAATAGGGTTTCAGTATAATGATGTTGCATGCATGTCATAAGCTCTCAAAACTCAGAAGTGAGAAGTAAGAGAGACTTTAGGAAAGAGGTAACTTATAAGAAAAAGGAGAGACGAGGAAGAATGCAACATCATCAAAATCATCATCACCATTGTACAAAAAATGCATGTGATGTTAGCAAAGTAATATTATTGTGTATTATGCAGTCGCAATGAAGAAACAAGTCAAAAGACTGACAAAGCTGCTGTGAGAAGACCCCATACTGCGCCAGCAACAATCAGCAGGGTTCCGTTCCATTCCATACACACAAAAATCCATGCTTAGTCCATCATAGCCCATACACAACGGAAAATATAATGTTGTTAAAATATGAGCATTCCTTACTTTTCTGGACTCTGGATTATAATATTAGGAAGATGAAAAAAGAAACAACTTGTTCTTCAGTGAGTGCACGTTTTTATAAAAAAAGTTGAGATAGACGGACACAGCACAACATGAAAAATGTGAATGCATCTACCCCACTTGGAGACACCATCCGTCCATATAATACTTTTTGATGCAGTTTATGAGCAAATGTGCATTTGTCCACACTAGACAAAGTGATTGGATGACATTAAAATATGCGTGTGCATTCTGCATTAAAGGAAGTTTTTATTTATAGTGAATGCTATTTAGTTTTGGAAAATATTGAGAAGAAACTTTAATCGATTTTATCTTTTCCATATCTTGTATTAAATAATAATTAGCCAATTGTACCAATTGTTGCATACTAACTTTGATGATTACAATGATGAAGTAATTTCGTATCGTAATATTCGATGTACATCCGTACAACACACCCACGCACACTTGTAAAACACACATGGTCCTTTAGGAATTGGTTTGACGTTCGGTATTATTACCATTATTGCTACAATCACCATTATAGGCGGTCATCAAAACAAAACTTTTATTTTCTAACTGCCAACAAACAAGCAGCCATGTCAGCAGCCTGTCTGTCTAGTTTGTAGACTGTTTGCTCTTCGTCCTGCTCACATCATTCACAGTCATTTCCCCCTTGAAAACGTGATGATGCTTAGAGCAGTAATATACAATGTTTTGTGAAGCATATATGTGTGTATATTGTGTGGGCAATAAAGCATGAAAATGACTTCTTAAAATGTTGCACGCACAAACATAAATACACCTCCACATCCAGAACGCAAGAAGCCCTGATGATGATGATGACAACGATCATGATGTTCATTGCAATGAGCATATTATGGGATGCGAATGACGATGAAAATGATTACGACTTAGGAAGAGAGCACGACGATAATAATACTACTCACCGTCATCTAAAAAGAGAAAGAGTGAGTTGAAATGGGAGGAAGGCGGATCTTTTTCAAGGAAAAAACACGGAAAAGGGAGAATCAGCAGTAGAGTACTGGCAGCATAACATCGTCTCTGCTTTCGCAGTGTTTTCTCATACTTGCGGATAATGTCTTTTCGGAAAAGCAAAAACATCAGACAGAGGGCGAATTCTAGAATATTTCTACACCACCCTTTTGACATATTTATCGGCCCATAAAAGAATGGAATATGGTTAAAAAAGAGGACGACAGAGTATAGACGACGATGCTGTTATTCCGTCGTCAGTTAATATTGCTGAGCATGGCATAGAAAATGCAACAATTTCAAATTTTTCTCTTCTGGAAATGAATGAATCGAACAAAAATTTCCACAGAAAGCTATCTAACTGGTCTAAACGGTTGATACGGGAAAGCACTTTTCTAAATGTGTACAAAGATGTATTTTGCACATCCATTCCCATTATTTGGACTGATGTGTTAGTACTGTGTACTGAAAAGAGAGACAGTGAGTTTATAAAAACTGACATTATTACAAACTATCATTATTATTATTGCCATTAGAACTAAAGATGTGAGTCAGTAAAAATCTTTGTACATCTCGCGAGTGGCTAATGCAATGACGATGTTGTGGATATGTACTCCACGGGATTGATGGCAATGGGAATAATAAACATTCATTCCTTCGGTTTTCTCCTTCTCAGCAGCTTCCTTTTCTGCACCATCTAACTTAACGCCAGCAACAACGATTCGACTAGAGTGTCTCTGTTTCTGCCGACATTTTAGCTCCACAGCCATCCACTCCAATTTGCAATGAATTCCAAATTGGTCGATATGATGATGGTACTACTACTATGAACCATATCATCGTGATATTCATCCAGAAAATCATTCTAGACTCCAAACCCTCTGTTTTTATTTTTTCTCAGGAGTAAAATGTAAGAAGCAGCAATAATAAGGGAAGACAGACAGATCACTATGATCATAATATAGCGGGATGGAAAGGCATTTTCCAGCTGAACCTAAATACAGCTCCAAGAGCTATTTTGTAGGGCGTTACCCGCCTTTTATTGCGCAACCACCACCACTGTTCCTTTCTCGCACTTTGCTTGCTTCCACAAACAGCGAAAAAAATTGAACAAAATTGGAAGATAGAAGCCGCATGCCCTTCTTTTCCATGAGAAGTGTCTATTTGTATCACCGTTATTCCTGCAATCATCCGCGTTACCACGTTTTTACGCTTGCCATTTTCGATGTAATTTTTATTGGGATTTGGAAATGTTGTGACAAGATGAGAAATAGTGGTAAATGTATATACTCAAATCTTGCTACATATGCATTATGCTTCCACATTCTTATCGTCGAATGAAGCGAAAAGAGGGAGCTTGGATGAAGAAGAGAAATGTACTTTTAATCTTTTTCCGGAGTAGTGTAGGAGTCAAAAAGTGAACGAGTTAAAATTTAAATGTGAGCATTAAACAAGGAAGGAAGGAGAGGAAGATGAGTAAAATGGAAAGTGCTTCTTTCTTTTTAGCTGTTCTAAAGAAAAAGCGATTTTCTGTGAGCGATAAGCTCCTCCTGTCCAAATAAATTTATGTTTTCGGGCAGACTCTCTCTGGAGAAGTAACAAGACAGACATTTATATAAGCAAACAGGGAAAAGAAGACGAGAGAGAAAAGCTTGCAGGCTTTTTATTTCACATTATTATTATCCTCTTCCTCCTAAAACACACAGAGAGAAAACGCAACTCTAGACCAACAACCCAGGCATCTTGTATTTTCTTCAGAATGAATTCTTCAAAAAGGTACTCCTCCATAAATCCACCATCACCGCTACTACCACCATCACCTCCGCCACCAAATTCACAATAACAACAGTAAAAATAAATAATAATACGTAAAGTGTAGGCAAAAGTATAAGGAATTAAGACTATATATATACTTGCTCCTCCAAAGAGGAACGTCTTAAAGAAGAAAATTACACAGGCAGGTTTAAGTTTGCAAAGAGGATCAACCCATTATGCAAGTTTTAGTGCATAGAATGGCAGAATACATTTAATGTATAATCAAGTCAGACTTGAGCTTACCTATGTAGAGAAGGTTAAGATGAAAAAGCTATAATATGTACTATAGAGTGGAAGGAAAGCTCCAGAGTAGATGATGATATTGAAGCAGAAAATGAGAAATAGAATACATGATTCTCTGGACAAGTCAGCTTAAAAGAAAAGTAAGAATATGAACACGATACAGAATACATGTTTATCCTTTGCAGTTTATCATGCAAGTAAATAGAAGAGACAAGAGCGGCTTAACTCTTTTACGCTGGTTTTCCTGTCTTCACGGCGGCAGCATAGGCCTTGTACGTATATCTAACCAAGGTCTTAAGACACACGGCAGCGTTTTAAGGAACTCTAATTATTTATTAACCTTCTGACGAAATCCTTCCTTTGACGTAAGATTCTACATAGGGTTTGAGTTAATCATCTATTTCGTATTTACATTACCTACACAAGTCTCATTACATAAGAATTTCTTAATATGAGCATAAACTGCACTGAAACTTTATTACAAAGAAGAACAGTCATGAGGTAAAAGAACCACTGTGGACGATGGCCTTGCAAGAGCTTGTATTTTCACATAAACATGTTTTCCTTTGCAAAACTCATTGTAATTTATTCAGATTATTATTACCATTTTAATGCATATTATGGCAAGTTTGCATGTGCAAACTCATCATCATGATAATCATCACGACCAGCTATTCCAAAGCAGTTTTAAAAATCCATCTCCCATCTTCACAAATGCCCATGCAACCTCATAATGGATCGTTGGTAGATATTCTCGCTTTCTCCTCTCATCAAATATTCATCAGTACAAAATGTGTTGGAATAGCCTGAAACTTTTTTCAACCAGCCAGCCCATTTACCTTTTCAAAAAGTTTGTTCCCCTTTATAAAAAGGCATTAGAGCAATTTTGAAGTGTGTTTGTTCCATAAAAGCAAATAGATTTAGCAAACATCGTGCTAGCACCATGTACCTATACAAAACGCATAATACAAAATTAGAGGGCAAGGTATACATCTTTTAGCGCAAGTTTACGTGCCTCCTCTCAATAATTCACACGAGTTGCCATTCATCACCACCAACTTTTTGCTGGCTTTTACTTACGTGCTCGTGCCAAACCTGGGACGATGACTACTGCCGCTTGGCTCAGGTTGTCAGGTACATTTTGGCAATGAAAGAGAAAAGAGAGATAACTAAATTTCGACTTTTCCTCTACATCCCTGTGATCAATTCCTCTGTAAAATTGCCAGGTGGGGATGCCTCTTAATCATGTTTATGCGTATCTCGCACGAGACACGTGGATCTTTCCTCGTCCGTTAATACAACTTTTTTCCTGCAACACGTGTATGGTGCATCTATCCGTGTACAATGTAATCAGTTGTGTGAGTATGGTTCATAAAGATTCTAGTTGGATAAAGCGGTAGCAACAGTGGTGGACTTTGTTGAATGCGTTTGATTGCAACAACAACATTCACTCTGTCTGTGACTTCATTTCCTACAAACGTATGCGTTGTATTCAATAAATGCGATTAAATGAGTTCAGATGTGTGATCAAAGCAAAAAGTTTTTTTTGTTGGAGTTAGTTCCACCGGTGGAGGTGGAACACATCAAAGTAAACTTGTCCATTCATCCATCCATCCCATTTACAAATTCACTCTTAGCATCCCACCACCACCACCAAAACGTCGCCGCAACAGCAGTAGCAGCAATAATGCAATCAATGCAAATAACAAACTTTTCAGAGAGAACGCGAACAGAAAGGAACATTTACTTTTTGCGAAAACGAGGGAAACAGAATCTGTGGTATGGCATAATATGTAAAGTAATAGAATGCAGTTAATTCTCTCCTCCAATCATCATGTCACAAGGGAAAATGCATTTTCCGCCTTTCCTTCAGAAAACTCATTCGCCAAAGAAGCTCAAGCTATGGAGAAAGTCAACCACACTTGTGCTTTACAGCCGCCACCACGCAGCTCTTTCATTTTCTGAATAGGTAAACTTTCTTTTCACTAGAATGATCTGCAGAGCATATTATAGCTATCATATAAAACACACGCATGCAATGAATGCTAGCAGTAAACTAACCAACCATTTCCCCTGAAAAGAAGGAAAAACTTTCCTGTTTGTTGCTGTCGCAGTTCTCCACGTACTAATCTAATGAATTATTATAAGTTACAGTTAAGAACCACTCACTTTCACTCTTCTCTCCTCCATTCAGCCAGCTTTCTTTGTACACCCAAACATTAGCTTTCAGACTTTCACCCAAAAGCTTAAAGTTTTTTTTTTGAATAATATGTGTGGATAAAAAATACATGCATATTGTGTACCATATAGTTAAATGAAAAAAAGAAAGTTTTCACATTCAACACAACGAACAGTCAGCTTTCTTTTGCCTTTTTTAGAGTTTCGGTGAATGCAGTGTACTAAATCCACTCAAGTGCTACTTGAGCCAACAACGGAAGCAACGAAGAAGTAGCATGATGTAACTCTAGAAAATCTATCTGCTGTGTTTACTTAACCTAAATACATGAAACTACTTTCCGTATATTTTTTTTCTGTTTATGTTTACCCTGTATTACTAGCGAAGAAACGATGATCAAAAATTGACTGAATGCCACATCAAATGAAAAAAGTAACGGGAAGATCAAAAGGCTAAAAATAGTGCATCACATCCTTTATTAAGCAGCTTTTATTTACCATTTGCGATACTGTATTCGAAAAATGGTACGAAGAATCTTTGTCAGAAATTAAATTTTGTTATAATATTCATGTACCCACATATGCGCATACATGTGTTTCTCCTTATAGCAGACTAATCGATAAATTATCTTCCTCTACCAAAACTTTCGCTGTACATGTGGGTGCTAGTGTGCCTTATCCTTGTCATATGAGAGAGCTCACAGATGTTCACGATGACATTATTTTTTTTCGCTGATTCACTAATCAACTATGTCATTGGATTACCTGAGCCTGCTCTACAATCCTTTTATACATAAAGCATCATTCACCAGCAAAAATAATATATTATGGTGCTTGCTCACAGAGAATAATGAACTAACAGAAGCAACTATTCTGGGTTCGCTGGCACACACATCATCACAAAAACAGACGCAGGGCACAAAGCGCGAGGAACACGCTCAAAAAGTGTCTAAATTGCAACTGACAGCAATTAATCAAGCGACAAGCAAAAAAAACTCGTGTTTTTTTCTTCCGCGCTCTCCCTTACTCTCTCTTATGAACTTTTTCCTTGTCTTTTTAGTTAAGCCTAGTAAGCCTCACTACTCATTCCATTCCCTACTTTCTCTACCATTACCATCATCATCATCTTGATGAGCCGCATGTCTTTCTCAAATTAATTCTGTCATCACACTGTCAATATCGATTTCTCAAAGTCATGTCATCACTTAAGTCTACTGGTACTACAGCTACGTGAGAGCACGTTAAGTCCCTCTAGTCCAACATAATCGTTGAAACACATATTACTTTACCACTTACAAGGAGCATCCACCGTTCTATGAACCATATAATGTATAAACCGACAAGTTAAGAACAACAGAGAAAGTGAAAAAATGATGAGAACATTGAAGCATGATGATGATGAACAACTTGGGTAGCACAAACGTATTCAGATATTATTTCTACTAGACAATACACTTTTATTCTCCTTCTTCATCGCCTTTTTATACTTCTTCTTGTCTCTTTCATTTTTTCAACTCTCTCCAGTCAAGTGTGTAAGTACACTAGAACATGCACTTCCAACAACTCAAACTCCTCCAATAGTCCTACTTGCCGTATGGATGGATACATATTCATTCGAGAAAAAAGTGGAGCTCACTCTCACTCACACTCAAAGAAACAGCTCAGTTCTCTGTACAGCCACAGAGTTAGTTTGCCTATTTCTTCTATTCCTTATACTACACTTGTGTATGTGTGTGGTGTTGGTTGGTTTTGTTGGTCTCTGGTCTTGGTCTGGTTGATCGATAAAACTGACAAAGTTGTTGAACGAGAAAATGTGGGCATAAATTCATCTTATTTCCTAGCAGATTTGCTTCATACTTTCTTGTATAAGCTCTCTTCTTTACTTTTTCCCTCTACTTTATATTTTCCACTGCTACTATTCCACAGACCACCCGTTAACCTTATCTTACATATAAGGATATTTTTAAAAGGTCTAAAAATTTCTACATTGTATCAGCCACTCTTATTTCTTTTAAGACAAAAAATAAGACGAAGAAAGACTGAGCGGATAAGACAACGGAAAAAAATAAAGTGAAAAGAGAGAAAAAGAAAGAAGGGGAATAAAAGAAACTTGACTGCTGTGTGTGTGTTAGTTGTGCGAAGAGGCAAACTCCGCGTTACTCTTTCTCCTTCCCTCCCCTCACACTCAAGAGAAACATTTTTTGATCTGTACAATTTACTTTGTCAAGTTTGATAAGTGAGTTGTGGTGATGTGAGTCTTGTCTTGTTGAGCTCCTTCTTCTTCTTCGTTTTATTCCACTTTTCTCTCCCCTTTTTTTCCTCTCGTGTAAAAACATACTCTTTTTTATCATTATCATACTACAAAGTATACAACAGTGAGCATTTATATGTTTAAAAAGTTATAGAACAATGTGGATTATTATATTTGGGTAGTTTTCTTACATTTTGTGCTACAACCACCAACTTTTTCCCTCTTTAATGCTAACCAAACACACTACAAACTAAATTTACACACTGCCAAAAATATTATATGCATATGCACCCACTCTTCTCACTTTGATACATTCATGCTCACATGCTGTGATCTTAAGATCTACTTGGCAAGAGAAAAACCGAGTTGCTGTCTCCTTTTCTCTTTGTACAAAAATGTGCCTTTTGGAGAGGAATAATGATTATACCACTTGCTGCAAAGTATACGAATTTCCCAAAAAATATCTTCATATGTTTAAACACAAAACAAAACGGTTTCACACGTTCAAAAAGACTTTTGAAAATAAAAATAAACAAGGGAATTGTAAAGATTTTGTATAAATTTTTGTGTGCACACATTTCAATATTTACTGCATTCAGCATACTTGTCAAATAATGTGTAATTTTCCTGAGAGCAAAGGAATGCTCACACGAGTGCGGTAAAGCCATAAACCAGATTCATAAACGAAGATGATGCGAGCATAAAACATTTATGGTTGAATAATATAAGCATGCATACATGAAGAAACGGATCAATATAAAGCTTACTATTCCGACAGGCACGAGCGGAATGAAACACAATAAAGTTCAGTAGACGCATAGAAATAGCGGCAGATGGTCGTTATTTCAATGTCGATACGGATTAAATGCAAAAGAGAATCTTCTTTTACAAATGAATACAGATATGTATATGCACTTTAGAAACGTGAGCGTCATTCAACATGAGAAAGGATAAAACAGCGGCCCTGCCGCACTGGCTCCAGTCGATTTTTAAGGGGAAACAAAAATAATAACAACATCAGTAAATACGCACTTTACAAAACAAGGCGAATAAATTTGGAACCTCTTTCTTTTCATTCTTTTATCTGCTTATAAATATGAGAAATGATATGAATATTGGTATACAATTCATTGAAGATTGAAAAACTGTTGACTCAGAAGTAATGGTTTAATACTTTGTATGCGTATCTCTTGCAGTTTTACTTCTTTAGAATTAGACAAGACAAGGGCATTGCACTCTATCCTCCTCCGTATCAAATCATCCTTCCCTTTATCTCGTCAGTCATCCTCCCTATCACACAAAACCCAAGAAAAAAGGATCACAAAAAGTCATCCACATCCTTCCAGAAAGTTGAAAAATATACAGTTTTTTCTTCGACAATGTTGTTTTTCCTGCTATACGCATTTATTGCTCGTTTTCTTCCTTTTCATTTTCTCGTTCGCATCGCCCCCACTCAATTCCACACACGAAGAGTTTGAGCTGCATTGACTTGACTGAAAGATGGGAATTTGAGCGGATAAAAAAAAATTCAGCAAGTGGAAAAAACAAGGCGCCAGCTTTCTTCCTTCTTTTCTACCTCCTTTTTCTCCTCCTCATTTTTTCTTCCTCTTCATGGCATGTCTGCTGCGTATCTGGTGGCAATGGTTGTCTTCCTCTTTTTTAGTGTTTGCAAAGCCAGTCAGTACTCCCTCACCACCGCCGTGCCATCATTTTCTCTTTTTCTTACTCATGTGCATCGTCGGATCATCGTCATCATTATCATCTCTACATACTTTGTTGTTGTTCTTCTATTATTCCAGGCTTTCTTCTCCTCTGCCTTTTCTATCTTTTATCCATCCTTTTATCCATTTCTCAGCCGACTTTCCTTTTCTTTTGGCTGAAGTCTCTACATGATGATGATGGTGAAATGAACAAGGAGAAAGGACAAGAAGAGAAAGCAAGATGAAACGATGCATGTCAGAAAAATCGAAGAGAAAGATAATATGGGATTTACTGTTACTACTACTCTCTCTTTTCACTTACATACGCACAACTCATCCAACTGACGTAATGTCTGACGTCACCATTCTGACTATTTACCGCCACCGTATTTTGTACTTTGCTCAGTACTCATTGTCAGCAGCAGCATAGCATTATTAACAAAATATCTTGCTCCAAGAAATCATCCATTTTTATAGATTCCTTTTTATTTCGTTTAGACAGGCAAACATACAGACACATGAAGAAAACAGCGTAGAGACCCACTGCTGTTCTGTCAACGGCACCGTGAAAGAACTTTTTCCGACGACTACAACGGAAGTTTTTACTTTCCCTTTCACATTACTTCTTCTTTGAACCCATAACTTTTTCTATGATGACCTCATAAGATAATTTCTAAGCAAGTTCGTAAAAATGCATATTTATCAACAACAGCTACAAAATATTATGCCTTGCCATCACCGCCACCACTTCTGTTTTTATGTCTTCTTTTTGTTTGGACTTTTCTTTGGATATTTTTTGTGTATGGCACCATCAGTGCCACCAATCTACCACCATAGTTGCTATTTTTTACGCTTGAAATAACACTACTGCTTTATTACATGACACTACAAAATGTTAGACATGTATTATTTATATGAAAATGTATACTCGCGTGTTTATAGTGTGGATTGTTGGCTGACTGTTTTTTTATGTACATTCTTCTTCCGATTTTCTACTTGACAAACACACACACACACAAACTCTGGACAAATATATGTTCAAAAACTTGAACATGTTGAGGAAAATGAGAAAGGAATTGACTGGAGGCCAAGAAAAATAGATGCATATATATTCCTTTTCGTGTGCTTCCCTGTTCACTCAGCCAACTCATCATAAGTCACTACAACAGCTATTTATACAAAAGGAAAAAAATGTTAGACGAGCAGAAGTTTTGTACCTACTTTTTCCTCTTTCTTTTCCTCTCTTAAGAGAAAAGCTTCACATTAGCGGATGCTGCACATCTCTGCTTCCTTTCACTCAACCAAACAACATGCATACAAAAAAACACGAGAGGATGAACGCCATATATCCACCCGTGTGATACTCAAAAGGGAAGAAACAACTTGCTTTACACTTTTTGTCTGAGTTCTCAGCAAGACGGTTCTTATAAAGTCTGGTAAACAGGAGGAACAACTAGCGACATGGACACGGAACAAAGTCCAAAAACACTCGTGCCAAGCTCATAACTCATAAAATAAATTACGATACGGCAAAATCAACTGCATCCCCAAATACTTTACTGAACGAGACCACACGGCTACAAAAATGACTCAATATCCTGCCGGTAATTTGGTGAAAACATTATAAGCTTCGTGTTTACATTAGCAAGATTTGTACTCGTCATTGTCACCTGCTGAAATGGCTACCACACTAAACATGCTGTTTTGATTAGTACAAATATTCACTAGCAAAAGCTTAATATTTATGCTTCACTTTGTACCTTCCTCGCTGCATGCAATTTTAGCTCATTTAGCCAGCCCCGAAAAACTTGCAATCCAAAGCGCAGAAATTCACTCATTATTACCCTATTCGAGAATCTACAGAGCACTGCATCATCCATGCTCATTTTCATTCTTTTAACACTTTCCCTACTTTCCACTTTATTTCTGTGAGAAACTCCGGCAAAACCATTTGCCATGTTTTTGTGGGAAAACGACTACTACCAGTAAAAAAGTATAACGTGTGTAGTTGCAGAAGTTGTTCTCGTAGTTTTTGCTTTGTAGCAGTTTTCCACTATACATTGCAAAGAACGAGTAGGAGCGTGGAGAAAGTGCTGTCGGCTAATCATAATCATCATCATAATAATAATATAATGATACTGTGGCAGTAGCGGCAGCAGTAAAGTTTACCATACAACACATACATTATACATATAAAGTGGATGTGGTGTGGAGCAGATAATAATAGGGCCTCTGTCAAAAACTGGAGCAGGAGAGGAGAGCAACAGAAAAACATTTTTTCTCGGAAGATGACATGTGTACCTACTTAAAATGAATATATGTGTAAATATACATGCTTAAATGTATCCTTTACGACTTTCTCTTTATATCGCACATCCTTTTATACAAAAACCAAGCTGCCTAATGATCCGACTTTATATGAGCTTCTATGAGTGAGTGAAAACGGTGCTAGAGCGAAAATGAATAAACCAGCAGAAAAAAACACAACTACAAACTTTAGTGCTACACTACACACTTGACTAGAGTTGCGAGATTACCCCTTCTGCCGACGCCACACTCAGCCACAACAACTCTGCAGAGAAAGTGAGAGAGACAAACACATACACACACATTCGTTTCATGGCAAAAGTTATCAAGAATGGAATAATACACATATCCTCTTTTGCTACCCGTAAGTTACACGGGTTAGGTATGCCAAAATATAGGAAACGTCGAGCTGGAGGAGAGAAAGTGAAGCAGTTTATTAAAAAGTTTTTGTCGTGACAGTGATTAAATGATTTTGAGGGTGAAAGGCACGACTCCGGAGACTACGACCATTTACTCCCATGTCAAAATAAAGAGTGTATAGGTAGCTGTAGCTTATGTGTAGTGGCAACACTACTGGCAGAGTTGTTGTGATTATGATGGTGGTAGTGGCAATGATGACGAGGAAGCAGCACAGCGACAAGTTCACTTTCACCGTCATCGCCACCATCACCATCATCATCGTGACATTTCGCATCATCAACAAACTAACCAACCAACAAAAGTAAGAAAAGTAGGCCTAGTCATGGTAGATAGAGTGCTATTAAAATACGCCATTTTAACAACTTTTGCGACATTAGAGAATGAACAGCCTTACGCGAAGGAAGACGCAAAAATATTCTTGGCAACTACTAATACTAGAAATGATGATGATGCGGAGCATATCTACTGGAAAATCATTATGCGACCAAATTTTTCTCTTTTTACGTACCTTTTTTTTTCTTTAAAAAAATGTTAAATTTATTTCGCCGTTTTTCATTTTCTTTTGCTTTTCTTTCTTGCCGGAGGTTTGAAAAAATGTGTGACAAGTTATGAGTTCTTTCTTTTTACTTCTTCCGTCATTATGACTGTTTACATGCAAACTCAGGATGAGGGAAAAGTTTTAACCAACGAAAAAACTATCTACCTAACTGGTCTACTATTTTGTGTACGTGTCTTTCACAGACTTCACTTCCTGGCCTCTGCTCCTTCTTGGATGACAACATCATCACTGAGGATGGATGTCAAGAGAAAAGAAGGGGAAGTTTGAAGTGAAAAGCAAAAAAGGAAGCAAAACGTACAAAAAAGTTGGACTTATTCTTCTAGTTTAAAAAATGCTGGAGGCGATGAAGACAAGTGAAGAAGGAGAGAGGAAGAGGAGAATATCATGAAAGCCTTTTACATGCTTGTTGCGCCCTTTCTCTTTCTTTTTTCTCCCTTCCATCACATCTCTCTATCCTGTCTTTATTTTTTACACGTTTCCCTTCTGATCTACTTTTTCCCGTTCGTTTTTGCAATACTAGTTTTGTTGTGTAGAAGCAGCTGTTGTGCAAGAAGGAAAAATATGTATCCGGTGAAAGAATTGAAGCTAGCAAGACGGAGAAAAGTAAGTCAACGTCCATCACACACGCCTTTTTTTTATTCTTGGTGCCCATCTGCTGCTTTCACTCAATGGAGTTCATACTTGGTATATAGACTCCACATTTTAATGCAGTGTAGCAGTAGTAGTTGACTTGATCATTCAGTTACTTCACATATGTTTAAGCAGGGCAAATGGGCACTACAATATGTAGTAAAAGTTGTCAGAACAGCGTAATAAAGTCTGTTCTCTGAGTAGTAGAAAGTGTGTGGGGCAATAAACTGTAAATAAAAAAGTAAAGTGTATCATCTACTTTCTCCGTTTTCACGATTCATTACCGCTGTGTGTGTGTATGTTGTCGTCACACTATATTCACTATACATTTATTATAGGAATAAAAAGGGAACAAGTCAAATGAGCAACTCTGACTTGACAAAACGATGAGATTATGAGACTTTCCTTCTTCCACGACTTGTGTGTGCTACAACAGGATTCAAAAGTGAGCGAAAAGTTGATTACGAGATGGGTAATATAAATCCCGTGCATAAAAGTGTCAAATGTCGTTTTTCATTTCCACTCCATCCTCCTTTCTATCATCCATATATTCTCATCATAAAACTTTTTCAAGCAAATGTACAGCATAAACTTTTAAAACTTGTTTGTATCATTAAATTCTCTGAGAAATTAGCCGAAAAGCAAATAAAAGGCGATAGCACTAGGAATTTTGGAAAGAGAAATCCAGGAATAGACACGACACGTTAATTACGTTTTCATCCCAATGCAAATACTTCATTCGTCAAAGTTCATAAAACACCCATAAAACGAAAGATAGGGAGGTTTTGAGTGCTTTGGAAATTTTTCTTTCCATCACCAGCATGAAAAATTTGTAAAATGAGCATTTCAAAATATGACTAACGATGATTAATTCGGAGGAAAAACTTTTTCGTTCGTTCAATCAAACCCTTTCGTAATTTATCTTGTAAAATATCTATAAAAATCTTCATTTTAGCGGGATCCGTTGAAAAGTAAGTTTAAATTGGTATTCATATAGGTACGCGTTATTACCGCCTTAACTTGAAAATTATTCTGGATCTCCGATCTCCATTTATCATTTGAGGAAACACTTTCAATTCCTCTGATGAAACGAAAAATCAAATTTCTCATTTCGTTTTTTTTTGTTGGTTGACAGTAATAAGTTGATATGGTGGTGCTGATGGGGAAGCTGTTCTCACATGATATAAGATAAAGCTCCTAGTATTAAGTAAGTGGTTGCGTCGATAAATTTATGTATGTGATCATGTCCATGATCATATTATACATTGGAGAAGATCATATTTAAAGATACAGTTTAATGGTCCCGCACACGCAAAATCACACTAAAAATTCATTTGCCTTTGACAGATAAACAGCCTCTCTCGCGTTCATATCTCCACTAGAAAAATCAAAAAATCAGTTCCCCCAAGGCTTAGAAAATTGTAATGAATGAGTTTCTCGTCAAAAAGTTTCCAATTGGTGGGGAGGAACGCGTTTTTGTTTGTATAATATGTAATATTCCTTCATTCACTCAACTCATTTTAGTAATTTTTCTTTGAAAATAAAAACGAATCAGAGAATCAAAAAGCAAAGGATAAAGGGAAAAAACTTTATACAAGCAATATTCATAATGGAAATGAGAGCTAAGAGAGTACTAAGCCATACATTCGTTCTTTTCCCCCTCTCGTCTCTCTTCACATCGTCCTCGTCACCATTTATCATTTGATCATCATATTTCCTCTGGCGCTCCCCTCTTATTTCTTCTTCCTCGCAGCTCATTTCATTTATTTTCTTGGTGAAAAAATCAAAATCAACTAGGCAAGCCTTCATGGAGAAATGCACCACCGCCCTAAAATACATATATAATTTTTACCCGCTTGAAAACTTTCCACCCAAAAAGAGCGGATGATGGTGTTCATTGTGGACAAAGAGAGTGCATGCATGATGGAACATGCACTTTCTAGCCATTTCCTGCTCCCTTGTTTCCTCTCTGCAGTTTTACAGGCATCAAGACTCTCATATATAGACCATTGTCGTATTTCTCGTCCTCATAAAAGTGATTAGCATTCCATTCCATGACTCAAGCCATACGACGAACACGGCCAAGAAATAGTTTGTATAAAAAAGTATGCGAGTAGGTACAACTATATCAACTATATTCACAAGCAAAGTGCATTGGATTTTGTGCATTACTCTAATATTTTCTTTTTTATACTAAATTTTTTTCGAGGAGACGGAGAAAGTGAGAGGAAAAGGGAGGAAGTCAACTAGTCTTCGAGAAAGCAAACGACTTGTTTCCTTTATTTCGCTCAGACGTTTTCTTCTTCCATCTATTCCCTTTTTTGTATCCGCCACAGGCAAAAAAGCCACACATACTCTTTCACATATACAGTGTGTCTCAGTACCTAAACCTTGTTCTACTTGCCATCATCATCCTCGTGTACTAAAAAAGGAAAAGGTCATCGTAATACATTATTGCTGTATACATTGTACGTGTGCAAGTGTTCCATGCTGTGGACATGCCTCGGTAACTATATATTCCACAAAATTCCGCTGTGTTCCCACTCTCCCCGCTTGCTTTTATGCCTTTCTTTTCGTTTCTACAGTCTCTCATCTTCTTCTGCTTATTACAACAAAAATGGATGCTTATAGAACATATAAAAATATGAATGCATGTGTTTTAGTGGAAGTAATAATGCTGCACATGACATATGTCGAACATAACTATACCCATTATGTGCCTTACCGTTAGTGATGATGACGACGACAAACTTCTCATAAGGTTCACAACCGTATTGCACATACGCACAAGACATACACGAAATGAAAGAAAATGAATCTCTTCTTTCTTTCTGAGAAAAAAAATCAACGACATATACGTTCTTTGTAACTTTTAGTCAAGAATATATAGAGTCTACGGCTTCCCTTCTCCTTCTAAGCTTTCTCTTTCATGGCCATACAGTCAACCACACCGTCGTCTTTAGCATCACCACCACCGCCGCCAAGACTGTTGCTTACTCGTTCCAGCAAATATTGTTGTACTTCGTCTTGCCTTTGACTACTTTGCTAAACAGGAAAGAAGCACACACAGGCTTTGGCTATATAAATGTGTGTGCAAGTGTATGCGTTTTATTTTGGACTGGTGGACTCCATTATTCGTTACTGCTCCCACAGCTCCCTTAATAACTCGAAGCAACGACAAAGTAATGGAGCACATAAGAGTAAAAGCAAACTCAACGGAAAATGGAGAGGGATAGAAAGAGAGATGCAGTGCACAACCAAAAATCTCTACAGTCAACATATATACAAAAGTCTTTTTCTCCGTCTGTGTTTGTGTGCACACATATCGTTTCATATAAAATACACAAGTGTGCTTTATGATTATAGCTTTTACGTACGTACTACTCTTGCTATGTCCCTTGTTTATTTTATTCTGAGAGCTGTGCTCTACTGGGCTTTTAATAAATAGGTATATTTGTGTCATATGATATTACACAAGTATAAAGGAGCATGGTACTACTAGCTACTTCTCTGGAGCAAGTAGAGATCAGAGAAAGGGAGACAAAGAGAGGTAACGGGGCTACAGAGTGAAAAAGAAAGAGAAACTAGGCGGAGGACGACAACGCATGGAAATAGATGCAATATTGTACGTCGTCGTCCTCGTAGTCGTAAAAAGAGTACATTGCTCTCCTTTCCTCACATTTTCTTTTTTGTCCTCTTCTTTCATTCTCCTCTCCTCTGTGAGCTTGGCAAAGAGAATTCAGCGAAAGCTTACAACAGCAATACGAAGAGAGCGGGATACCATTATTTTATATTTTTATACTGGACCAAAGCTAACAGCCGCCCAACTATATAGTTTATACCATGGAATATATATGCAGTAGTTACATACATAAGCAATGTGGATGCAATGATGATGAGGAGGAAGAGGACGATAGAGTATAAAAGGAGGAGTGTTCGAACAACAGTCCCAGATTAGATTACACCACAAAACACTTCATTCAACATTCAACTGGCGACTCAACCTCTCATTTCCTCTGACGTTTTTTATTCTCTTTTTTCTCTGTTGTGCAACGGCAGCAGCAAAAGCTACTTTTTTGTTTGGTGACAATGGCTTTGCCACCTTGTTTTCTCTAATGCGTTGAATGGAAATTATATCGTCAGAGAGAATGTTACCTCCACTCAATTGAATGAAGTGCAATGGAAAAAGTTTTGAGAATGGATATTTCTACACTAATAATACGCTGTGTGTACAAAGCTAAACAGACTTGGTACACTGGAGGTAGTACCGGAAATCCCTAGATACCAATACTGATCCGATACATGAAACATAAAAAATATATTGTCCCACTTGAGAGACAATTTTCAAAGGGAAACGCGACACAAAGTCAATACTCAAACTGAAACATGAGCAACAAACAAGGAGAGAAGAAGAATAAACTTTGATCTCCACTTTACATACTTTTCTGTTTGTTCTCTATCTGCGGGGGAGGTTTATATTCTTATATTCCCAGTGGCTTGGTTGACTAGCTAGGGGAAACTTCGATACAGCAGTGTTGTATCGTTTAATGTGTACATACTCTTGGCTTTTAAATTACCTCGCATAAACACCAAACGATAGAGCCGAAGAGAAGGAAGGGTCGGAGAGAATCTAGATTGTAATTTACCCAATTACGTTAGCCTCCGGCATCCTTTGCCCCATTCCACTAAAGTTAAAACAATACACACCGATTTTCATACCAAGTTTAGAGGATTGCTTATTATGCTTCTAAAAACAAATGCAATACCTACCTAACTATTTATATTATCTTTGTGAAGACTTTTCTTTCTCTACCCTTCTCCCTCCCACAAACAAAAGTTTATGTAGCCATTTTGTGTGTACGTCTATTTATGTGGTTAATGCCAGTGGGCTCTCGACGTCTCGTTCGTGCTGAATTTTTTTTTATTTCCCTTCTCCTTGAGTATCTGTGCATGAATATCCTGCATATTTATTTATTCTTGGAAGCGAGCATCCAAAAATAGCTTCATTCCATTTTCGGCACATACAGTAAGTTTAACTTGAGTATTATTATTATTATTATGAAGAGTTGCTTTGATCCACTTTCTACCTCGTCTTTTTTGCCACATACTAAAGTCATGTCAGTGAAATATGTACACAACCACATGAGAACAAGTAGTAGTACTTCCAGAAGATATCTACGTACAGCAAGAATACCAGACGAAGAGAAAAAGTTGCTGGTTTGTTTGCCGTGGTTTTTTCTCTATGTACTTTGTTCACTTTGAAAGGCCAGCAGCTGAGAGTGGTGGTGATGATATGCATGCGTCGAAAAAACAAAGTGAAGAGCTTTTTGGTATCATCGCCGACAACATCGTCGTGAACACTGCAACCACTGACATTTTTCTCCGCTCTATACAAATACATCCTCAAAATATGTTTTCATCTCCCTCTCGTTCTTTCTCATGCCCATACACACAAAAGGTTCTCTCAAAACCAGGGGGAACTGACTTCAGCTTTGCTTTTTTGTATAAACGAGAGAATATTATATGGAGTGAGTGAGAAGCATCCGCAAATTCTAGACTTTCTCCTTCTCTCTCTCAATCACATACACGATAGTGCTAGTTATGCACAGAGTCTGCCTCTTTCACTTCCTTCTCACATGATGCATTCCTCTTCCTGGAAAAATGGAATAGGAACACTGGAGGACGTGCTTCTATACAAATATTATTTTAGTCGCACGAAATATGTAGTTGTCGTATCATGTGATATGTGTGTCTGGAATGGGCTTTCCTTTGATATAAAGGAAGTACGTGTTACGTAACCTGGTTCCTTCATCTCTGAAAACCAGCACTGGATCGACTATATATCTACTGCGACAACAATGACAAGCCGAACGTTTTTGGGTTTGTGTCGTTTTCATATATTTATGGGAACAGGCATAGCATCCAGGATTCTCATACATGCAATGTGAGAGCGAGAAACTGGGAATGGAATGGTGGCAAGAGAGAAAAAATAGTACAAGAAGACGGAAACAATAATAACAAGAATGGCAAAAACTGATCTGAAAATGGTGCCATAATACATGCTATTTACGTAGCCATACTTATAAGCTACTACAACTATGCTCGAGATTGGAAGTTAAATAGCTCTCCTCTCTGTGCACTAGGATTTGTTTCGGAAGACGGAGCACCATCTCACATAGGAAAGAAAGAGATCAGAAAGAAGCAAAGGAAGGAAAAGAGGGACGACTAGTAAAAAAAAAGAAAATCGAAAGGCAAAAGACGAGGCAGCAGGAGCAGATTTATTTCTAGAGAGAAAAACATTGAACTTCTTCCATTGATTCTCTATTGAATTTCTGTTCCGATTCTCTTCCTATTTCTTTCACTCACTCCATTCCCTCTCAAGAACAGTTATCATGTATCAATCTAGCGCAGAGCGGAGCTCATACACACACACACACACATATGCCATTCACATTGTGCTACTTTCTTAACGATACTCTTTCAGAGCTCGTCTCTCGCTTCCATCTCTACGGACTCTTTTTCTGCACATTCACTTTCTTCTCCTGCTCCAGTCAGTCTCAAGCAAAAAACATACACATTCCTTCACTCCTCTCCTTCTCAACTACTCGAAATCGAATCATGTGTTTATGGATTCCTCCACATATGGATGAGCTCTCCCTCTCTATTGATGCATGCATATGCACGTGGTCCCTTCTTTATACTACCCATCCATCCATTTACTTTCTTTTGTGCCTGTCTAGCCCATAGAGGGTAAGCAGCTTATAATATAAGGAATTATACTACTAGCAGAATATAAGGGAGAAAATCGAAAGGATTAAACTATTGCTTTGTGCTTGCGTGGATGTGGAATACCGCTTAAATTGGGAATGTATGCATGCATAGGCACGGAAAAGGGAAGAATAGCAAGAAGACGGAACAAGAAGGGAAAAATGTGAGAATGGCAAACAATGTAGATATACCACTCGATATAATATGTACACATTACACCACCATGCATAACCACCAATAATAATAGCAAGTCATCACAACGCAGTTTCGTCAGTAGAATGGAACGCGGATAGGGAAATAAAAAATAAAAAGGATCCCACTGCCTCTTCCCCCACCACCAGCAGAAACAAAATTTACGCGAATATGGAAAGAAAGTAGCTTTTTGCATGTCTTCCCTTTTCTCACAAAAAAAACTTGCTTTCTTCGTTCCTTCTCTTTTGCCGTTCGTTCCTGCAATATAACATTATCCTTATCCACATGCATGAAAGGAGTCTCTTTCTGCGAGGATCGATACACAATTGCTAAGACGTGTAGCACGATAACTTGACTTTAGAAGAATAGTCGAGATACGAAAGACGGAAAAAACAAAGAGAAGGAAGAAATAAAAAGGAAAAGTTGTTGTAATATGTACCTTGTATATTCATGTGTTAGCTTTTTACTTTCTCTTTACTTTCATTTTTTTCATGTGTGTCGTGTAAAGTGCATGTGTGGGAATAGGGAAATGTGTGCGTGAAGTGAACAAGCGCCATCATCGTAAAACATTGCAAAGTCCAATAATATAATGCTAATGCTTTTTACTTTTCTCCTTGAGAGCATAAATAAAATGGAACAAACAAGTCACCCATGCCACGCATATACAGGTAGTCACGCTTTCTTCATCTTTAAAAGTAGGTCTCATATAATAAATATTCATTATCTTTATCTCTGTTTATTTTCAAACATACAGGCAGCTTTCCTTCAAGTTTCAACATTTACAGGAGAATATGGGGATTTTAAAGAGAATAAATAAGTAAGTGTAGGCGTTGTCTAACCAAAAGAGATTAAAGCTTTTTTAACATAGACAACGGTTAAAAAGTTCATGTATGAACAGAATGAAATGAATGCACGATACGATGAAAGTGGCAATCACATGTGCTTGGACAGAATAAATCTGAGGGTGGCAATGGCACCATTCGTGATAAGCAGACACTTCTGTTCCGCATGTTACACTACATGATAAAGCACCGTAATTGGAATTCCAAAGCTCACAAAAATTCAGGAGAATGAAATGACAGCGTATTTGGTAAGGGTTCTAGCTGCGAGTAATTGTAGTAGCATCAAGCATATTCCTAAACGTATTTGACTGACAATAAAATCAAATTTGGTGTGATGCTGGAATACCTTTTTTGCTCAGAATAAGGATCTATACGTGCCAACCTGCGTTACATGAATATTATAGAATTGGAAAAAAAAGGTAAACACTACACTAGTAGATACGACTTTTTTTGTCACATTCTATGTAAATCAAGACTATTTCCATATGCAGTGAAAATTGTTTGATGCATTTCCCCCCGTCTTTCTCATTTTTATCCTCCTATTTTCTACTGCATTTCAATTTTATTATTTTCTATTTACAAATCAAATCAAGTGGATTAGAGCGTGATCCTATATAAGCAATAATCTTTTGACGAAAAATAAATGTAAGACAGACTTTCTGGATAAGCCACAATAGAGTGGTTGCTTCTGAAAGTGAAAAACAGTAGAGAATAATATGTTAAATAGATAACCACTACCGTTCACACTCAAAAATACGTTTCTATGCATGAAAAGTTCTTTCACTTTTTCTCTCCCTCTTTTCCTGTTCTCGTATTTTCTGACACGACATGATAAAAATATTGAAAAGTAACAGGAAAAACTTTCAGTCAGAGTTTTTTCGACGTGGTTTAATATTAAAAAAGTAAGGGATCGAGAGGTGAGGAGCTAAAGGTACTGACAAAAAAGAGTGGCAGTCAAGTGATGATGGTTGCCAACTTTTTCTTTGCCGTACACCTGGTGGTAGTGTGGCTTGGCGATGGCATAGTGGCAAGCTTATGATGACGATGATGCATAATGGCCTGTCTGTCTATAGAGCCCAGTGACTTTTCCTCGTCCTTTTTTCACTTCATATTTTTATTTCATTTTCCTGGAACTCCGAATTTTACCATCATATACTGACTTTCTACCTAACGCATTTTTAAGGGAGGTAAACTTTTCCACTTTTACTAGTAGACACGTAGGATAGATGATATGTTTGCAGACCACAAAATCAAAAAGGACTGCTGTAGCTACAGCACATCAGACGTTGGAAACATATTGTTTTACTTGTTTCTCAGAATTTTCGTCGTAGTGAATCTATCTAATAAACTGTTTCTTCTTTTTCTGTATGTTTATCAAGATATTTTTAGCACAGGAGCGACCAACTTATTACGCTTTCCCTGAAAAATAAAGCGTTTATCAAACAATTTAATGGATTTGCCAGTAATAATTCAATTTTCAAATTTACTGACGAAAATAATTTTCCATCCTGAATTATTGATTTATGTAGATTTAATATCTTTATCTATTATTAAAAATCTCCAAGTGTCATGCAAATTTTTTATATTAAATCTTCGGATTCAACGGCGAGTTCATATAATCCATTGGCCTATTTTATAATTTAATTTCTCACCACACGGAGATTTGATGAAATTGCTTCCATAATATTGCTATTAAATAACGATAATAACGGAAGAATCGATAGATATATGAAAGTAATTACATTTAAATTTTCCATATAAAATGAAGGACCTCCTTGGTCTGGAAAAGTTTCATTTTCCCACTAGTGTCTCTAGTGCAAAGGAAAGATGCAAAGTGGACATAAAAGATAGTAGAAAATGAGTGGAGATGATTGTGTGTGGACTGCGTAGTGAAGCGAGATAAGAGGATAACTTGTACAAGTTACACGAGCGAATAAAATGACAATGATGACCATTCTCAATCAAGCACGCGCTAGTAGGAACAAAGTACTTTCTATCTCAGTTTTCTTCCACTCCTTACTCAAACTTTCTTCACTTTGTAATCCAATTCTCCTTTGGTGCATCATTTTGCGCTACCACAGTTGATATTGAGCAAACATAAAGAATACGGAATTTACAAGGAAATTGTTTTACTATCTCGACTGAATTGACTCTTGAAGGGCAACCGTTAACATTATCATTGTTGCAATTCACTTACAGTCAGTTTAATGAATATGACAGGAAAACGACGACAATGCATTGGCAATGCCACAAGAATGCGTATTCTTATCTTCCCACAATGCGTTTTTTAGAGTCGCATACACACATTTTACAATTTTATTTATGAATTTGGCAAAATCGGCGGCAGTAGAAGACTATTCACTCAGTCGGTAAGGAGCAAGCCATTTGGCATGATTCCCAAATATCCCGTGTTCCTCTGCCGCCACCATCGACCCATTATAATTTTTTTGCGTGTATTCAGTTACTCTCTGAACTTGTAAACAGCAATAATGGAACGACGTCACCAAGCTCATCGTTTGGCTTTTACAACGACGATAAGGGTGATCATCACGATGGTAAATGCTCGTATTCGTGTTCATTCCATTTCTACGGATCATCAACTCCCAAGAAAACCAATGCTGCTGAAAACCCCATGTTTGCGCATAGAAGGCAATAATAAATTTAGTGATCCTTGCTATTCATCTTGTCTCACCATACTACAAACCTTGTACCAATACATTATTCATAAAGTATTATTACTCATTCATCATTAATCGTCACCAGAGTCATCAACACCACGTCTAACATCCCTTTTTACACCTCACCTCCGCAAATCCCAGCATACAAATTATTCTGCTTGGAATAATTTTCAGAATGATGACAGGTTCTCTCTTCCTTCTCTTTTTATCATAAACATGCTTGAATAAAAATACACTCTCGTGCAACCACGAAGGTGAAAATAAATAAGTGTGCGTGTATTATCTTCCATTCTCTAGATAAAAAATGTGTATTCAGCAAACTCAGGAGAATGGAAAAAATGAACAAGTTCAAGTGAGCAAATATTTTTAATGAGAGAAGGAGTGCACACGAGTTGAGTGTGACGAACACGTTCATGCGAAATGAAGGAAGAAAAATTGTACTAAAAAGATTACACGTATATATATTTTTTGTAGAGCACCACCAAAGCGACTACTATTATATCGTCATGTGTCATCGTACCCTGCACTCTCTTCTTCCTTCCATCTCCTCCTCCTGAAAACTATAAAGACGAATTCTATAAAGTCTCCTTTAGTAGTAAAAAGTGTAAATGTAAGTAGTGAGTACCTAAACTACATTATGGTATAGTCGTCTCATCATCGTCGTCTTTTAAGCAAAAAGCCATTATTACTCAGCTCCTTCCTCCTTCTTCTCTGCTTCATCTTCTTTTCTCCCATCTCTTCAAGTGTTTCTTTTAAATGAGCACATTTTTCAGTTCCAGTCATTTCCTGTGCCACTACAAAGAAGACTACGTATACTATTCCTAGTACTACCACACCACCACCATCAGCACTGACATTTTGCTTCAGAGATTCTTTTCAGAGTTGTAGTTTTTCCTGGAGTGCACCACACCGTGTGTCTATGTGTACCAAAAGGAATCTGCAGTAGATGGGTTGCTGTGCTGCTGGTGGTATGTTACTCGTGTAGGTATTTTTTTCATACCAGCAACATAATGACAGCCTTAACTTTGTACTGCTTCTTCTTCTTATTCTTCTTTTTCAACTAAAAAACCAGCTTCTTCTCCTTTTTTGGCTTCAGTGCCCTCATATGCACATTCTCTCACAGAAAAAAATCTAAGGCAGCAGGAATGAAATAATATGCTAGTGCAGAATAGTACAATCTCTAGATTTTACTTTACTTTGTATACCTATATGTATTTTTTTGCTCTGCCCCGGTTGAGTAGAAGAGGAAAAATTAAAGTACCACGCGCAAAAAAATATGTACCTACATTACGTGAGTCTCACAACAGTAAGCCATTATGCAACGAATCGAGAGATACCAAGAGAGGCTTTTTTTACAAGGAAGACAACGACATAATCCATTCTCTGTTTGGTTGCTTTTCTCTGTACTGCGTTCGTGATCCCATCAAGGCTGTATCACATTATACTATTTGATGCCGTTGCACTCAAAAGTATCAACTCAGCAGAAAACTAAATAAAAACCTCAAGTCATACAAACTAAGAGATGTTTATCTGTATTCTTTGGAACCGTTAGTTTCGGTTTGTGTGGGGTCCAAATATTTTCTCACCGTGTACATGCATACCTAAGATATAGCAGCATAAGCATATTATGCTCAAGGAAGAAATATCCTATTTGAATAACGTCGATACATTTCATGAAATTCTTAACTGTACCGTAGGAGAATGTAGGGGGTGAAATGTGCCGTAAATACAATTACTATATTTCTTGGGGCAACTTTGCCAGGCGCCGCGTCGCTACCACCGGAAATTCTCGTTATATTTCCATTTTTACGATTATTGCAACTTTGTTGCTTTTCTGTACCAAAAGAATGAAAAGGGGAAACAGTAACTATTTGGTTGCACTTCATACTCGTGACTTTTCATATAGCACGTGCATCATGCATCAAGAATGGAATGGGAATAAGAAAGAGAAGAATAAAAATGCAAATTTCGTAACTAGTCGTTCATTTAAATGTGAATTGTAAGTGCAGCTTGGTACGTCACTCCAAACCAGTGAGACCTCTATATCCCACTTTAAATATAAAGCAGAGAGAGACGAAATAAAATGCAGTTTTTAAACACTTTTATCTTATTAAAAGCCCAATATTTTCTCATTTTCACTCTCTCTCTCTATAAATTTATGAGAGAGGAAATGAAAAGTCACAACAACATGAGCAGACATAGCCATCGTTGTTCCTTTTATTTCTTTGGAAAAAAATACCAAATTGTAAACATGTTTTTAGTCATGTCACCATGCTCATATTGCATGCTCTGCGAACACTCTACTGCACATTACATAAATTGTCATAAAGTAATTTTCTTTCTCCAAAGCTTATAGTAATGAGGAAAAGAGGAAAATTGTACTTACCGACGACGACGATGATGCTGGAGCCATTTTTTCTTGTTGACTTTTCTTCCTCCACAACACGCGAGTGTGGTGGAGGTGACGACTTATTTTTTACTGTTTTTTTTTGCTTTGAGACAATTTATTTCTTAGAAGGCAAGCAAATACACTTAACACATCTATACCACTACTACAGCCGCGCAAAGCTAAATTATTCTCAGCTCAATTTTTTATCGTTGTACAATTGAAATTGTAAAAAGCGTTATGATCATTGTGATCATCATCATCATCACGCACGACAATGAACCCGTGTGTGTACTTAAACTACTCAGGAATCATAACAATAATTCACCCGGGTTTATTTTCACAATCATCCTAGTTGACATTTAGAATAGTGTAGTTGCTAGAATTTTTTCGTTCTTCTCAACTCTTCCGTCATAAAAATGTATATAAAGTTGTGTGTTGTTTTGTTTAAGTGAAGTGAATGGATGACTTCACAAGTTTGTCTTTACTTTTCTTTATTCCCAAACAACAAGAAAATAACACTTTTCTCTAAATTATTTTATGTTTTTATATAATATGCAAATCTACATTATATTCTTCAAGAAGAACAGTTTCTTTTATTGTTTTCTTCTACTTCCACTAGCTATTTATTTGTTGGCAACCTCAATAAAAATTGTCACTGAAAATTGAGACTATAGTAGTGCTTTTAAAATGAATACATTTCTTTGTTTTCGTTTCGTAGTTTTCCTTTTCTCCTTTGCTGGTGATATTAAATTTTTTTAAACTTGCATATAGTCATTGCATTGTCTTTTTCCCGTTTTCCTTTACAATGAGCAATTCACAACCGTTTTTTGCTAGCTTTGCTAAAATGGAAAGAGCAAAGAAGAAGATGAGTGGAGAGATCCAGAAGTAGTCGTGATGGTGGTATACAGTATCAGTTGGAGTGGAATAAAGCTTTATGGGAAATAAACCACAAGGGAGAAATTCTATTTTTATCCTTGAGATTTCCAACAGCTACACTAACACACAAGCTTATAGACAACTTGTTCTTCTTCTTCTGTATTGTCTGTCTATTCTTCCAGTAGTAGCAGCAGGAGCAAAAAATGGAGGCAACGAACCAGCCATCCAAAAAAATGGGAAAAAATCTTACTCTACAGCCTCTTTACATAGAACGGGCACAAGCCTCTTTGTGCGTTTGCTTTCTATACAATTTTCTATATTTCACAATCATCATGATCCTCATAATCATCCGAGAGAAGAAATCCCCATGTTTAATCACAAAATCCGTGTAATTTCATCATCATCGCTCTCATTCCCACAGCTCCGTATTATGAATATTCAAGTTTATTATTAGTATCATCCTTATTTCCTGCTAATTCCATGAGAGTATTATACACATCTCCCAAAAAATGTATTTCCCTTTTCTACCTGTATCTACATAGCATTACTTTAAAAAAGCTTCTCGCGTCCACTTACAGAAAAGAGCAATTTGAATTCTGATTAAATTTCCAGGAAAAGAAAAACCGCTCCCTTGTTGTCCACTAATAGCAGCAGGATGGAAATGTGAGATGGTTATATAAACTCAGCAGTGGTAGCAAACAGCAGAAATTTTCATTTTTTTTTCTTTCTCTCGTCTCTTCCCAAAGGCTTTAGAGTTAAATCCGTTTCAAATATTATTACTTTTTTGCGTAATACAGAGAACTCAGCGAGAACCGGAGGCTGGAATCAAAAAAGATTGTTGCTACCTGCTATGTTTCTACATTGCAACATCACCTTCATCACAATTTTATATTTTCATAACTGTTAAGCCTATTATTATTAGGCACTCTGTTCTGGTTTTTTAAAGTAACAGTTGGATCGATTCAAAACTGTAGTGTATAGTTATAGTTTGTTAAACTTTCAGGATATTATGCGCTGTCCTCGTAACATGGTCGCATTATTGTCAGAAGATGACGGTGACAGCTATAATGGACAGTTCAAATATTGAGACTAGGTAATCATAATTTTCTCCTGACAAGTTTCACCCTTTTCTACTCCACTCGACTGTCAACTTCAATTTAACTTGTTGATGTTTACTGACTTTTCTCTCTTAAACATTCGTGACAATGTATATAAATTTTTCTTCACTTTCCACCGAAAACAAACTTTCCCCAAGAGTTTCCACGTAGTGGAGAAAGTCCTCCCTGTTCGTGCAAAATGTAAGTCTTTCGTTTCGTTTCATCAACTTTGAATGGCCGTCGTGGATATTTTGATGGACTTTGAGGATAAAAGGAGGACAGGGCAGCAATGACGACGAAGGGGACGACATCAAACTCACAGGGCTCAACAAGTTGTAATTTTTCGACTTGTGTTGGGTAGCTTTCTCTTCAAATAGTTTTTCACGTGTGCTCGAAATATCAAATGTATTTGCACAACACAGAAACGTACACAACAAAACTGCACTCTCAGAGTTTACCTCACCCCATACAGAGCCAGCAAGGCAGTAAGTTTGCTTGACTCGGTAGGAACCTCATAAAATATTCAGGCGACGATTAGGTAGGCATGCTCTAATATAATAGATTGTGTGTTCATTCTTTCAGTTTCACTATTTCTGACTCTGAGAGTGTGTAGCATGGTATCACACTAAAGTACATTACCTACATAATCAAATCACCGCGTAATCGTAATATAATAACGGCACGTCTGTTACTCGACGTGAGTTTGACATTCGCGAATGTATAGAGTTCAAGTTTTCCTTTTGCATGGCAAGGACACAAAATGCCAAACTATAAACAATCAATTTTCTCTGGGATTAATTAAGGATCTTTTTACGTAACAGCAGTGTAGTAAATACTTTTCATCCTATTACTTATCCCACTTGTCATCATCATCATTATTGGAAGAACAACAAGCAAAAAAAGAGGAAAATTTGTTAGTATTTTGTTTGCCATTATTGCATACACATACACATTCCTGCAATTTCTCTCCTCTCTCCATTAAACCTCTTTCTTTCGCTTTCCTCACTCTGCAATGTAAATACTGTGCACGTAGAATAAAGAACTAACGTAGGAGAAAAGTGGTGTTTTTTCCTTCACCGAGCTATGGGACAATTTTTATTTTTGCGCTTAGTCTTTAGAAACTAAAATAGTGGCAGGGTTTGGAACAAATGGAGCCCATAAATGGTTGGCCATTTGTACACAACGTCATTGACATATGAGCCCATTATTTTGTTGTCGCTGTTGCAATTGCGACACCACCAGCAGTGGTAGCTTAAAAATGCTTTAACCAAACACAAACACGAGCAATTTTCAATCGATTATTTTCTGATCCTAGTTTATTTGCAAGCAGTGCTGCTCCTTTACTCCTCATCAATATTATAAAAGCTCGCTCCCTGTTTTCATTTAGTTTTTCCCTTTGTTTTGCCATTTTCATTTTTCTCAAAGTTTTTCTTTACTACTATTGGCATTCGTAATGGCAGAAAAGAGTTTTTTTTGTACTGAAGGGATCCACCTTTTCCCAATTTTTCCCAATCCTAGCCAAACGGGAATACAAAAAATTGCGTAATCTAGGCTATATGAAATTCTATGAATCCTTCCCCATTTTCCTCCATCTTTCTCTTCCCTGTAGTTTTTGGGTGCCTATACTAACCGTCCATCCATTACTAACAAGCAAGGCAAGGAGAAAATGGAGTGGACGTGAGTGGAAATTCAAAACTATTTTTTTTACTGAAATGATACAATACTGGCGAATACTATACTAGCTCTGATGGAGAAAGTAAAGCTGAAATTGTGAGAAAAGACAACAACAAGTCTACTTGTACCGCTTCCACTTATTTTCTCCCTTTGCTCTCCTTCCACCTTACTTAAACTCATACTTATTCTTACACACACTACCTACGATAAAAGAAATAAAACTTGTCTCCACTTTCGTTTTGTAAAGGTGGTAGTGTTGGTATGTGAGTGAAAATATTTTTTTAAATCTTGGAGTACTTTACTCTCGTGATAGTGGGCAGTTTTAGAAGTAAGAGTAAGTTTTAAGAAAAGGTAGTAGAGGAAAGCAGAAGTGCCAATAGAGGCTCACCAGATTCCTTTTAACGACCTTCCCCTGAACCTACTCAACTCTTTCTTTGTCTTTTTGTCGATAGAAAAGATAGATGCATTTTGCATAGACAAATATGTGCTTAACGAGGAAACAGCGAGGAGGGAGTGGAGAAGAGGAAGATATAGGCAATGAAGAAAAATCACTGGGGGAGCATATCCTGAGACACAAAAGATTCTCACATGAAAATACATGTACATTTTTAACCTGCTTTGGCTTTTATGAGAGTAAAACGTTGAAGTGTAGAATAAAGAAAAGAAGGAAAAGCTAATTTTCCACTCGGTTTCCTCTTCAAGCTGATTTTGTAAGAAGGGGCACCTCTTCCTCTTCTTCGTCGGCTCAAGTCGTTTTCTCAACTATCACCTATCTAACTCTCACTTCCTCTCTCCTATCTTGTATTCTGCTCATCATCATGTTTCATCCAGAAATGCAATATTATTACAGTGCAATACGATTGAACAGAAGAAAAAGAGGGAATTTAGACGAACATTTGAATGTCTCTCAGAAAATTGCACCATTCTCCCTCTGTTATAGATACCTAAACATTTTTCTTTGCATTTTGGAACTACTAGTTTTTTTTGTTAAGGTAAAACTGTCAAGTTCTTTTGCTACGGAGATTCTTTCGGGTATATCGAAAAGAGCTGCATAATGTGTTTTATGTGTATGCAATAACAACAAAAACTATTTTCACCTGTGCAATATGCCGTCGTTTATCGTCCCATTTTCTCAACACTGTCTTCTTCTTTTTTACAAGTCAGCACCACAGCTTCTGCGGTGTTGAACTGCAAGCAAGCAGATTATTGGCAAATATTTGTTTTCTCCCTTGTTCCTTATTCACACACGCACATCTATATATTTTTTGTTCTTTGTTATATCCTGCCTTCCCACCTCTTCTCCTTTTTTTCTCCCTTTCAACAAGAGTCACAAAAGAGTTTGTATTATTTGTTTGTAAAAGGCAGAAACGGAAAGCAGGTATAGGTATTCAGAAGACAGGGTCTCTCTGAATGAATGAATAAGTAATAGGACAGTATGTCTAGAGAGCTTTACGTTATGTTTGCTCTTTGTATATATTCTCTTATTCTTATCCTTTCCTCTTTTTTTCTTCCTACTACACTGAGATTCCCAAATGTCTCTTTTGTCAGAAAGTCAACACGCTGGAAACAAGACAAACAAAATACTAACCACACAATTTACCACACAGGCACACACACACTCAGGGATTCAAGCACGACACGTGTATTATTATTATTATGTGTTCTACTGTAACATTGCGAGTCGTAACCACATCGCATGAACTTGAAGAAAGCTAGTTTTTGTGACTGTGCGTGTTGTAAAATATAACGTGGCGGTGGTGTGTAAGTAACAGAGAAAGTCTGATAAACTTTTCATGAAGACAACAAAACTAAAGTCGTACAGAACCCAGTGTCTCGTTTTATTCTTACTGATTTCAATATGCAGCTGAATAGAGGTTGTTCATGACTTTACAAAAATACAATCTCAAGTTTGTCGTTTTTGAAGATTGACAGGAAAGAAAAAAGTAAACAGGCAAGAAATCCTTGTATTTTTTTTCTGCTTCCAATGTTTTTACGATTGAGCGAGCGAGCATGCTTTTATATCGCATGCACTCAGCAAAGTCTCGATGAAAACTGAGGGGAACGCACCCAGGAACGGCTGTATACTATCCGCTGACTCTCTCTCTGGATTTTGTTGGAGAGAAAAAAGGGGAAAGCTTTTTGTGGGCTTTATGGGTTTGTACAGTATAGGAGCGGCTGCAATTACCAAGTTACCGCTGCTCCATCTATCTCGCCTGAATATTTTCGTATCGCGGAGCTTAGAGAGACGCTATATTTTGTGGCTGTTCTTTTCGGTAATGTGCATTGTTGCATTTTTATTATTTTAGGGTGTGGGTTGAGGTTTTTTGTCTTTTGTCATAAAGCGGAACTTTTATTCAAACAAACAAAACTCCCACCAAGTGCCAAGTCAAGGCAGAGAAAGAGCAGAAATCCTAAAAATACTGTCTGAGGGTGGCTCGCTACATTATGATGTTATACCATATATGATCTCAAGTAATAACGCTGTCAAGCGAGCAGCGAGCCCATTATTACTGGAGTACTCATAATAGCAATAATAGTGCAATGCAACGCAATGAATGTGCACTCTGCTTCATCTCTACTGTCTCTGTGAGCACGCATTATTACTTTCATTTTGCCATTGACATTATGGATCTCTCATTTAAAAAAATCTTACTTATCTCCAGCAATTCAAAGCCAAAGAAACAATGCTGAACTTGACTTTTTCCTTTGAAGAGATAAAAGCACGCGATCTCATATATAGCAATAAGATATTAATGGTACAATTCTATAAGAGATCAATAACTATTTGCTTTCCACGTGCCATGAAAATCCATTGTTTCAACTTCCAACAGACTGCCATTACGTCCTGCCGCAGATGCAAGCCCACTAAAAATTCAATATTACACACAAAGAACTACCATCATCATCTTTCTCTCATTCCAGAGGCTCTTAAGTAAACTCCGATTCTCTTAATGCATACATCAAAAAGGAGTCGTTCAAAGCAAAAAAAACGAAACAATAAAGCAAAGAGCTAGCGGAACCTTTGGATTAGTTCCAGTCTCAACTTTATCCCTGTGTCTTGTGTCCACAATTTACAAAAGTGCACAAGCACTTTTTCTCCGTCATCAGCATCATCATCATAATCATAATGCAATGGGTTCCTCTATTTCCACTGCCTAAAATCAACAATACAAAATAGAGATATACATAGTTCTAAAGTGCACACCCATTCCTACATCATGGCACTTGGCCAGCTTAGACATTTCCGTCATTTTTATGGTTAGTCTAGCAGCAGTGCACATTTTTCGTTGTGCATTATATATTATTTTCATGCAAGTTGTATCAACATGATAGCGTGCACAAGCTTTTGTCATTGTTTATGCATGAACTGTGGAGAAAAATGGTTAATTATGATGACGACGCATGATAAGGATAACGCACTATTTCGCCTAATTATATGCACACACGACGATCGCTTTTTTACAACTTTGAGTATGAGACGTTATAGAAATAATCGGAAGACGAAAGGGAACACACACGTTGGTTTTTACTCGGGAATTTAAATACCTTTATTTTAACTTGCTTCCCCTTCTCTTCGTCTCCGGTTTGCTCCTTTTCTCTCTCAATTCTTCAACTTCTGCTACTGATCCCCTCCGCCTGCCTGCTGCATGAATGCATGTCTCCTGCCTCCTTTCGTCTTGGATCATCAATCAACCGACCGAGTTGTTAGAATAAATGAATACTCACATTCATTCAGTCATCCTATTCATCCTTCATTCTTCCTCTGCTTCCGCCACCACCACAGTGAGCTCGTACAGCACAGTGCACAATTCATTAACTTTTTGTGTACAACAAAGTGCTATAAACATTAAACTTGTATCATTCTCACTTTCCTTGAGATCTCAACTAAAATCTAAAGCAGTTTATACGCAAACTGGCCAAGTTAACATATCAGCAGCATCCCAAACGGGAGGGTGATCCTCATGGTATTTTAGGGAGTCAAGTTCGGAGATTTCCCTGCTGATAACATAAACTAATGATAAAAGTAAGTAGTGAAAATTGCTAATGAATGATGATGATCGTGTTGCTCGCTTGCTGTGTGCAAGGAGAGATGGATGAATGGTTTCACTCATCAGCCTGGCGAGAGCCGTTTGGGACAGGAGGAGATAAGGACACGGTCCCCTCTAGTCGAATCTCCTGGTATTTTGAATATTTATCTCACAAATACAGGAAGAGAGAAAGAGAGAGGTAGAGTAATACAGTGGTCTCTAAATGCAGTGCATTTTGTGCATAGCTCAATCCATTTTAATTTATCTACTCAACTGGAAAGTCAGAAGGATTTGGACTGTCACTTTGACTCTGTTGCTGATGGCATGATGATGAGTGAAATCAAAAGTAACAATCTCTGATCAAAACTCAACTTTGCTTTGGAGAAACAATTCTTGCATGAAATATGAGAACTGATGAGACGTTTGGGGAGCTAACAACATTTATTCTTCATTTTCCGTCTCCCATCAAGAGAAATTAATAGAGATGGATCAAGACCAACACTTTAATTAATTTACATAAGCGCGTTTCGTTGAACAAGACAAACTCGAAAGAACTGCAATATTTCTTACCAATAACGCATAACGGGATCTGCGTATGGTACTGTGAAATCGAACTGTGGGCTCTTCCAAATAAATAGTACGTTGCAATTTTCCAATACAATTAAATATTTTACCATATTAAACGAAAAATTGCATGTTTCCTCCTTCCCCCATTTCTTCTCACTGCAATAAAGTTTTACGTAACTAAACCATCCAAAATTCAACTATGAAACTTTTAAAGGAAACAGACAAAAACTGCCATGTAAAGTTATACTTTCATTTCGACAGTGAAAGCAAATAATTTAACAATATTTTATTATATTACAAACGCAACTAACGTCCATTTACCCATATATTGCTTTTTCTCTCTGCATAAGAATATGTAAGTAAACCTATAAATGTTCTACTCAAATTCATGGAACAATAATGGAGGAAACACGCAATATTCCGTTTGAAAACAGTTATCATCATAGACTTTCCATGGTGTGGACTGTGTCCCCATCGCTCTCCATTAGCATTATACTGAGCATATGAAAAAGAGGTGGAGGGAGGAGGAGAGTTCTGGACAAAGAGGTATTTTCCCTCTCCAACATTTCATTTTATTTCAGAATTTTTGTAGCAATGAAACATCCATTCAAACAAAAAATATTATAATAAAACAATAGCGAGTAAATGGGCGACTGATGGTTCTGACAGTATATAGTTTTTCTAAGCACACATGCATATTAATATTAATTACTGTGAAATGTACTCGACAACTCGCAGAATTTGTTGGTCAGCCAGAAGAAACAGCAGGGGAGTGAAAGCCGCTTCTGTTGTTCAATTCACTTGTGTTGTCCATGTTGTTGCTGCAATTGGCTCCGATAGTTTTGGTTTTATGGCAGTGTGTAATGTTAGAGGATGTGGACATGAACGAGGGCGATGATCATGATAATTGCGTGTGAAACGTTTTAACCCTTTTTGCCTGCCAGCAAATGTTATTTCTTTTTCGCCAGTAGTAATAACATTATGCTAATTGATAAAACTCAAGAAATACACATAGTGAATGAAAACAAACACTGTTTATGCCTTTAAACCAACCAACCATAAAAGGAAATAAGCCTCTCCACCACCACCAGTGCTACAAAATGTCATGAACTATCAAAAAGTTGAACTGGAAATCTGACAGGAGGTTTTAAAGCTGGGGTTTTTACCACATACTAAAGTTGCACACACATTGAATATTACACCCTTTTACAGTTTATTTATTTTCACAGCTATTAAGATTTCTAGGAAATAACGCAAACTACGCAATTGAGGCTCTATATGCAATATCGTCATGAAAGTTAAGTATTTGACTCGACGTAAACATGACAGGGAAAATGGCAAAAAAGCCTCAAACTCGTATAACGATAATGACATGACCTCAACTAACTAGACTGCATGCAATATCCAAGACAGTTGGTCGTCGTCAAAAGTTTTAGAAGGGGTTCGTTTATTAACAAGTTACACAAGACACCCTCTGGTGCAAGTCAGATCAGATTTGACTCATTAGTTGGTAGAGTTTTGTTAAGCTGATGGAAAAAAGAAGTTGGAAACAGCAGGTCCGGCTTCATGGGTCTAATTTCTTTTCTACTTTAATTAATAATGTACTTAAGTAGTAGTCTGAAAGCATAAAACTGCAAATTGAATCGCACATTTACATTCTAAATCGCCAAAACATTGAATTTTGTCACAGTCATGATATAATCAAGCACGTAATAAAATATTCAGACAACCATCTTTATTTTCATCAGACACTTGCTGGAAGTGACATTTCTCCAACAGTTGAGGGTACTAACTTAAAAAATTCTTATGCTACTAAAATGTGATATAAAATGATATTTCTGAAGGTGTGAGTTTTTATTTTTATAGAAACACTTTAATGAGAAAGGTATGGTATGTATTAATAGAGAGGATGAAACACAACTTTTAAAATGGAAAGTGCATAATGCTTTCAGCTTTCTATCCTGGTGCGGTGATATTTCACAAAAATAGACCATTAACGAATCATTATACCAACATCATCATCATCATCATCAAAAAGAGAAAATAATACTTTCAAATCCTTCATTTTTATCCTGAAAGCATCACATCTGCAAGCAAAAGTTGAAACATCATGCATGGGTAGTCAGGATGCTCTCACCTTTTACTAATTAGCTCGAAACTAAAGAGAATTAGTTTAAATAATGCTTTCGACTTATTATAATGGTTGTGTCTGGAACACATCATAAACTTTTCCATTACTACAACTCTGTAAGTCAGAAACTTTCACCTGTGACATTCCTTTGCTTTTAACGAACGGCTTGAGTGGCAACAGGAAGAAAATATAACGCGTCTACTACAAATAAATCCTTTTGGATCTTCAGTGATGTGATGATGACAAGATGATATTTTCTGCTGACGTCATACTTCATTTTCACCCGGCCAAAAAATCAAGGATATTTCCAGCACTGGAGAACTGACAATGATATTATTCCGTGCAGTCTACCGTGCTCATTTTTTCCATTTAGGAACTTAACATGTTTAGTAGTAGCAGGGAGAGAGAAATAAACAGATTAAGCGCAGCTCTCTCTCGGATAACCATCGGAATGGAAAAAACGGAAGTGTGTTTCTGTTGCCGTCATTGTCGTCGTTGTATAGTTCCCTTGTTCCTGTCTTGTTGTTTCGTTCCAGTCGACTTGACACTTCAAAACAGTCAGAGTCAGAGAACAAAAAAAGCTCCAAAAGTATGTAGCAGCAGCAAAAGCAGAACAATTGGCTATAATATTTTCTTCGTCTGCATCTATCACTAACTCTCAACTCAATACTGCACACTACTGTTCCCAATGCTTAGTTTTTTTGTTGCTATTTTTCTTGCGTAAAGTGGAGGAGATGAGAAAATTGAGCTGACGATGATGACAATGACAAGCTCAACTAAAAAGTCACAAGCAGACGATCACTTTTAGTCTTTCTCTCCAATTTTTTGGCTCTTGTCGTTTTATTTCGATATAGGTTTCAAGATGTCTCTCTGCTGTTGTATTACAATGCAATATTAACGTGTCGAAAACAGCAGTGACCACCACCACCACCACACACAATACAGAAAACAAGGACGTAATCATAATCTGGAGAAATACACATCGCAAAAAAACTTTCACTACCCAAGATTCAGATTCACTCATGAGAATTCTGACTTTGTGTTTGATTTTGTACAGAATCCGATAATGCGGCAGTCAGTCAACTATTCCAAAATCTCACCTAATCGCTCTTTCTCAGAGAATCCCAGAGAGAGAAGAGAAATCAATGGAGTGCAAAAAGTCTTTCAACAACAGCAAATCATTACCAGTTCAGGATCTTTATATTATCCAAAGAGCAGCACGACAATCATCCTCTCAACTCAACTAAATCATCTAATTCCCTCTCATTTGCAGAGCCCTCTGAATGAGTCATGGGTAGCTGAAGTCTCCAAGTACGCGATTTACAAATAACAAGCAACTTTTCACTTTATATAACCACAGTGGAGAAAAATGTCAAAAACTTAATTTGCAACCATTATCCACCCACCATTTCCTCCACACAGAAAATAACAACAGAACAACGCAGCAGGAGAAAATGCCAAATTTATAACCGGAAATTGCTCTAAATTTGAAGGATGGAGAAAATGGCAATTCAAAACTTCAAAATTTTTCTATAAGTATCCCCATCTCAATTTACGAAACTTCTAGATTTTTTTCAAGCAATTTCACTTGAACAAAAAAAACCCTACTGTCTAAACAGACATGAGACATACCTATAAAACACATATATAATGTATTTTGAATTACAACCACAAACTACAATTGACAAAAGCAGCACATTTTTACAAAGTTTCGTCTTTTATATAAGGTAAGTTTGGAGAATATACTATTGCGTAGAAGTGGAAAGGTGGATTTTCAACACGTTATTCATGTTGTTGGGTGAAATTTATTATTTTTTGTTTAGATAACTACACACTAGAAGAATTTTATGACAAGAGCAGAAGTACACACAGTTAAATTAAGATCTGGACAAGAACCAAAGTATTTTCCAGGCCAAGACGCAAAATTTTGACCTTTGCTCTTTTATGCATTCACCTTAAATACATACATAGGTGGATGTTATGTGGTACTCTGTGGTACTAATATGATGGTGAGAACAAGATCAGAAAAGACTTTCACATCATACACACACAAGCATCTTTTCATCGAATTCAACGTTTAACTACATTTTACCATCCCATGATTTTCTCTCCATTGCTTGGTCTTTGCCCCATGAATCAGCATTTTATACCAAGGAATTCATACAGGGATAAACTTCATGCAAGAAAAAAGAGATAATATGATAATTTGATTAAATGCTATATTCTGGACCTTATTCCAAGTTGTTCCATTCATTTCCCATTATTACGATGTCTAGAAAATTGTACAATGCGTTTATACCTACCTATACAGCAGTATTAAATCTAGAGCACAGCAGCAGCACCAAGCCAGCATGTACGGATATTGTTCATTTTCATTAGATTATTACAAAAGTTGGCAAGTCCATCTCTTTCTCTCTGCATACCTGACCAAACGGGAGAAAGAGTGGCGACCACTTTGTTAAAGTGCAATACAAAGGGAAAATAGAGAAAAGACTCGTGCTCTGTCGTTGGCTTGGTGGTACATGGCTCTACGCCGCGTTCCCTTTTCAGACCATTCCATTATAATCAGTAGGAGCGTGAAATATGAGAAGAGGAGACAATGCAATGCAAAAAAGGTGCTTCGCTGGCTCTCCCGCTTTCCCTCACGGTTCACACACAGAGAGAAAAAAGATACACCAGAGAAAGCAGGTTTGTGTGCATGCAGATAATATAATTTAAAATGGTGGTGGAGGTGATGCAAGAAGACCATGGCGCAGTAGGAGTCCAAGCAGGAAATTAAATTCGCCGTGTTGTATCGTACCTGGTTTGGCCGGTGACGTCGCCATGTACATGTTCAGGGGAAATTGTGACTTGTGTGTATGAGCGTCCGTGTGGTCTCCCCTTTAAAATAAAATGATTCATCAAGCCTGAACCAGTCAGCCAACAAGGCGTATTACTTACTTCATGAATAAAGGTCGCTCTCGCTTCAACAACAAGTACAGTATTTTCATATTATCATGATCACGTATGAAGCTTTTATATGTTGCATTGTGTCGAGCCAAAGTCAGAGTCACTTTGTGAAAATTCTTTCCCCCTTGAACCACCACCACCCACCCTCTTTGCTTCTCATTGTGATGATAATAGAATCCAAGCCTCTTTCTACCTCCTGCCTAACAACCAACTAAAAAATAAAAGCCGAGGCCAAAAGTCGAGAATATGGAGATGGGGAAAAGGGAAATCATAAGAAGAGAAAAGTAATACGTTACTAAACGTATTACGCGACAAAAGAAACGGCTGAATAGATTGTTATATAAATCCTGAATTTTCTACTTTTCCCGTACATTCCTCATCTCTATCTGAATTTTTCCGTGTTCTTTCATTTGTGCGTAAGAAATCCACTGCATGCATAGGTACGTTCCAGTCACACTTATTGTGTGATATACAGAAACAAAACATAATGCCTGAAAATTTCAGAAAAAAACGAAACAATAATAGACTCAAAATCGTATATTTTTGTTATTATAGAATACGTATGTACATTACAAGGTTTCATAAGCTTTTTATTTATAGAGGAGTTCATTTGTACATAGAAAGCAGCTCATTATATGTATTTTTATATTCATTTTTTTCACACCTCCTGAGCAGTAATACGATGCTTTGTGAGTTAAAAATTTGTTCTACACAAAGCAATTTAAAGCAATAGCTTATCATATATCCAGCATCTCAATATATTAAGGGCAAATAATAATGAGACATGAAGAAAGATGTGATTGAATGTGAATTTCAATGCGAAGAAAAATGAAACTGTTTCCTTTCCCTGCGATTATAACATAAAATTTGAATTTCGAAATTGAATCTTTAAAATGTCAAACTCATCAAATGGTGTGTTTCTAGATTATTGTACTCTACACACCACAAAAGTTTTGGTTTTGTTACGCATTACCATTAGGTTAAGTGTTTTATAAATCCTACATGCCAAATAAATATTTATCAGTGTTTTGTCGATATCCATAACTTTTGGTGTCTATTTACATTACAATTTATGGTATTTGTGTGGTTGTAGCTTTATTTAAGTTTCCTTACCACATCGGTGATTTCCATTTTCCATACACTTTCAATTACAAAACACTTTCTTTGTATGGCATGTTAAATGCCTTTCTAAACTGCTATTTTATGAAAATTAAAACTACAGTTGGATGGAAGCATTATCATCGTCAGTAATAAAAGGGTTGTCCTATGAAAACATTCATGAAAAGTAGCTGATCATTGTAAAATCAATACAAAAGATATAAAGATCCTCAACCAATAATATGCTTTCATCTTTAACGACGATTGAGAATGATGAAAATGGCCTTAGGGATATCAACACTTGAAAACGCAATTTAAATCTCATTTTCTTTCGTGCAAATGTTTGTGTTCCGACGAAATATGTATTTTTGAAATGAAAATTGCTTTTTTACGACGACAAAGGCACTAGCAGAATTATTAAATGAAAATATGTGCATGCCCTCGAATTCCAAAGTATGCATGAATCCAATATGCTTTGAAATTGTAAAAAAAAAAAACGCGTGAAAACGATAAAAAAAATTTTTTTCACAACTTTCATTTCCTCTTCTGCAGAGTGTAGCATGTTTTGTCCAAATAGATGTTTACAATATATAGGGTTTGATGATGATCTGGAGAATTTCTCGCATTGAAGCATCTTATCTCATGTACAGAATTGCTAGCAAGTCATCAGAAAAATAGGGGAACTGGGAAGATGTCTCTTCACAACATCTTTTTCATGATGACTGTGATTCTATCATTCTTCTAGTGTGAGCAGCTCATCATCATTTTTTTATCTTGGGAATCCAAAGGGCGAACAAATCTCGTAAACCCCGGCGGGTTACCACCAAACCATTTCGTAAAGAATACGGGTAACATTATCATTCCCAGAAATATGGCAGATTATTATATAGACACAGTCACAGTCCCACACAATTCCTATACATCCAATTTCTCGACTTTACTCTAAAATCAGACAAAATTGCCTTTCCCTCGACAGTGTCTCCTGTTTCCAATATTTCCACATTTCTGACGACAATTTTCCACTTTGTTAATGTGGAAAAGTGAGGGGAAAATGGTATGGGATTTTATTTTAGTGAAGTGAGATTCAACCAATGTAATGTAATGTTACTGATTTTTTCTCTCGAAAATGTCGTCTTCTTCCATTAAAATAGAAAGAATACAACAAACAGCTCAATTTTAGAATCCCTGAGTAGTACTGGGAGATGGAGAAAAATTCTATCTACTTCCAAATAATCTCGAATGCGTATATATTTTCTACGATTTGAAAATGGGTGGGGGAGTGATCCCTTTCCAAAATGATCTTCTCACAAGAAAGAAAAAGACAATCGTCTAGTCACTTTATTTTTCGTTGTGAAAAGGACTTTGTGTTTATTCACAATAAAATAAAATAAATTTTTCCACTTACCTTGATCAACTTATTATAAAGCCGCACTGGAAACGGTCCTGCGCTTGAGCGAATACTAGTCGTTCTTGTGGCACGGCGATTTTGGCGTCTAGAAGTATTGGGATGTTGATTCAAATCCGAATCAAGGCTACTACTTTTTGGTATGCAGGTAAATGAGGTTGATATTGGCGATTGAATTGCATGCGGTACAACAGGCGTGGGGGACAAAGAGGAGGTGGGTGTGGAGGAGGAAGACGTTGAGCAAGTTTCGACAACCAATAATTCGTCATCTTCATCATCCCCATCCATATTTCCACTGTTTGGTTGTGTAAAATGACTTGGAGTGTTTAAAGGTGATTTGTTTGTGTGAACTGCCTTATCTGGAGACGTTTTATTCTCCTGCCTGAGCTTTTTCATTTTCAGGATTTGATGGCTATGTAAATGTTTAAGTGGTTAGCTCAGTTTTCATAGTAAATGCAATGTACAAGTAAAATGTGTTCCATTTAAGAATCCACGAGCACATTGATTTTGATTTAGCACAAGCACTCACGATGGAGCACCAAACTTTCAGATTGTGTAATCACGTAAAATACTCAAATCAATCGAAAATTATTTTGAGCAAATGCTAATTCCGTGCAGTGATTAGGTAATTGTCATCTAATCCATATGAGGTTGTCCAACTGTGTTGTCGAAATGTTAAAACCTGGATGGTAGCACGTGTTACGTACAAATTGTCTTGGACCACCAGCTTGAACTTTAAAAAACTAACTAATTATCTGATGATGTGTATGTCTGTACAATGATGAATTGCATTTCCTCAATTAAAACAAGTAATCGAATGTGCACATGTGAAATGAATTGGCAAATTGCACATGACATTTAGCTTAAAATGCCAACAAAGACTTTCATTTGAACTTGTTGCTTACATTCTGAATTTTCTTTTATGACAGCGTCAGTCACTATAATGTTCGTTAAAAACTGGATGTTTGGCTAAATTCTTCAATGTTCCAGCGTGTGTATGGCTAACTCAATGCCAATGTCAAGAAATGTTTACGTCGATTTTACACTTGCTCGCTCCCCAACCAAAATATCTGTCAGCTGTGCTCCAGCATGAATAGGAAGGGTTGCAAACACCGCAGCGTCATGGAGTGTAGTGTAGTGCTTTACCATACATGATGGCAAGCGCACATTGCGCTACTGTGCTGCCGATGATGCCGGTATGTAATGTAACGTCAGCAGCAGCGTTTTTTTTTGGATTTCGGATTTGTATGCATACCTACAATTTTCAAAATTAAACCGTATAATTAAAGAAAGTTTGCAAAATATTCACGCATATTTCTAATGTATTCTTGGGAAAATAAATGAATTGTTACAGAAATTTCCGATTCCGAGAAAAGTTGTGCATCCAATGTTAATTGATTGAATTATACTAATTAGCATTCGAAAAATAAACATTTGCTATACAAATAAATAAAACTTATGACACATTGTATAAGTATGTATGATGATAGAGCACATTTTACAAGGACAATTTCAGAGTATTTCTCCAGGGAAAGTGGTTTGGGTTTTCCTAGATCAACCAAGTAGGACATCTCTGCTCTGCCTACATTAGGAAAACAGGGAGCTTCCGTTCATTGTACTGTGTACTACCAACTACTTTGCAGTTTTCTCACACGAGGTCGGTCCGATTACCGTTATCAAAGACTTTTCCCATAATGTGGAGGAATTATATATTATGAGTCTTTGGAGTTTTGTCCAGTTTTAAGTTTGTCCATGACTAAAAACTCCTCAATGCATGTCATTGACCTTGACCGTTGTTACTGACATTCAATGATATTAAAGTTCATGTAATTTGCATTGTGACAGTCGATATAAATTGTCAATATTGTCAGGTTGATTTAGTGTTTACTATGCTCTTTCCAAGTGACATGTAATATATACCTATATGAAATATGAAAGAACAGATATCACTGACAGTGAATAACACATATATCAGTAATTCATCAGTACTTATGATATAAGTGCTTTGTTTGGTGCATGATGGGAAAACGTAAAAAGTCAAGTACGTACGTACGGATTTTACTTTTCTACGAGCTAGGAACTTTATTTCATCAATTTAGTGGCTATATACTGATTTCACGTTAATCATTACTATTTGGTTATTTTTATGCCCATGAATGTAAACCTGGGCTCGTTGCATGTTTTCAAACATGCTACTCAACAACTCAAGAATGAAAATCAAAATGCAAGCGACATGGAGGAACGACGTCAGTGCAAAGGGTACTGTAACGGTTGTCACAGATAGAGGATTTGGTTGAACCAGTAAGCTTGGTCTTTTACTGCCTGCAAATAGATAGGCATGCAAATTTTCGATTCTCATTTTCAAAAATATTTGTCGAGAAGAGGGGGCTACAATGGTGCTTGAGTTCGTTCCAGGCATATGGTACGTCCCATCTAGATAATGTTCCACTTTCCTCCATTCCCGGTAGTAGTAAGAATACCTCCACATCCAAGTCCATCTCTGGTACAAGCCAGACTCAAACAACCGTTTCAATACAGTTTCGAAAAGGGGCAAGAAGAAATTTCTTGATACAATCCATGGCGTCCTTGAAATGAACGGCGTGGTAGGATCCTGATCGCCAACAGATACGAAACCAGTACCGAGATGAATAAGCTCGGTCAGTATTTTCAAATCGCTTTCAGAACTTAATATTGCGAAAATATCCTTGGGTATCAACACCTGCCCCGTGTCTCCATTAATTTGCCTATTTTCAGCAATTTTTCGAACCAACTCAAATTTTGAGGTTTCGTTCAAAAATACAAGCGTCTGAAGTAATCCATTAAAGTAAGGAAAGGTTTGCTGATGTCCATTTTCTATTAGTAATGGTAGTACAATATCTTTAATTAGAGATCTCTTATTGCTGGATATGCCCCGAAACTTATAGTAGGCAGTTGTGCCAATAAAAATCTTGCTCGAAAATACTTCTTTCAGAGTATCTGGTAAATTTTGGGGAAAGCTGTCTGTAGTCATGAAAGAGGACAAGGACCCTGAGTAAAAGTTGCATAAAATGAAAGACGCAATTAACCAGGATATCATCACAATTAAAATCCCAATCCCCTGGCCTTTCCTGCCGTCCTTACTTTCACTTTGTTGCAAGAGTGCTGAGAGCGCCCAAAGAGCTTGTTCCTCCAAATCAGTTAGAAAATTTGAACTTTTTAATGAGAACAGAGATAATACAATGACTGTTGTTATAAATGCACCTGTCCACGCCAACCAAGCTGAAAACTCAAACGGTCGGAACAAAACAACAAAGTCGTTACTTGGACTATTTTTTCTGGAAAACAGGACATGGTGGTGACGATCATACTGGCACGGAATTGTAACCCATTTTTTCCTAAAGAAGTACTTTTCCCTCTGGAAAAATTGCTTCCGAATAAAGTCAAGAGTGTTAACTGAAATTGTTCTAACATATCCGTAAGGAATCTTCCGCCAATTGTATTTTCCATGGTTTGCTGAAAAATTCAAGTAAGAACTTGCGGTAGCGTATGAGCAGTCTTCAGGGATAGCTTTCGTGAAGCTGCTATGATAGAGACTGCAAGCTTTCCGGGACATCCGGAAGTAGTGCTTGTAATTTATGTAGAGCAAATTCAGGTTCTTGTGGAGTGCAAACCATTGTCTGTGTAAATCTAGAGTTGTGCTTAGCTTTTTGATTGAAAGGGTCACCAAAGACTTTTGAAGACTTATTGATGGATGTTCCAATGACGCGCAGTGCATGCACTGCATAAAACCTTGATCGTTTGAAAGGATAAGAAAAATTGATGTTAAATCCAGCTTAAAGTTGTGACGAATAATCGATAAAATGTCTTCATTTTGATAGAGGTCTGTGAATGACTGATTTATGAATAGCGCGATAAAAGTTGGATCTTCTCTAGACATGACAAGAGTGCGTAGAACTTGATAAAAGTTGAATAATGAAAATGTTTGATTTTTTACAGGGTCCACAAAAATCGTTTGGATTGCACATGCTCCCGGGGAATACTTCGGATAAAAGTCACGCAAAGGGCTTGAAGGATATGGTAAGCCTTCCTTCAAAAGAATGTTTTCATCAAATCTTCCGTAATCAACAAATCCTTGTTTAGATTCATTTACCCCAGAAAAACCGGTAGCTCTGATTATGTCAATAGCAAATGGTATACGATTGTCGTATAAGTTGATGTGTTCGTGCAATATATCGTACCAATTTGGCAAGTTAAAAGTTCCAATGAAATTTAGAAAAGAACATTCCGCCAAAAGATTTAAAATATGTGGGATTGTATTCCACTTCATGGAATGCGTCACTACGTCGTTATAACCTTTTATGCTTTTGTTTCCAGAAATAAACATGATCTGAATTTGGAAACGTCGTGTGGTGCAGTAGTACTAGGATCTGGTTCCAAAACTTTGTGGAAGTGGGTGAGTGGGTGGTGGATAAATACCGTTTTTGCTTCTATATATCGTGAATGAAAGCATGACGTAAGGATTACAGATGTGCATTATGAATATTACTATGTATGTCTTATGTACTTCTTGCAATATAACGTACTTGAAGAGAGATAAACACTCCAAAATAGTCTTCAATGACTATGACTAGAGGTGAAAACATGTTTGACAAAGAGAAAAAAGAGACAAACGTATTGAGGAATATGTTCATGGCATCAATAAATTGTAGGATCAAGATGTGGATAAAATAAAAACCCAAAGTTAATACCTACTACCTAATCAAATATTTAAATATCAATTCAACGTGTTGGCTGGAATGTTAAGTTTATCTACAGAGACTATCAACTATTTGCATTGTTATTCAGTCAAGAAGTTTAAGAAATAAAGTTTATTTACACAAAGCAGTCTGTCGAATTCTTAGATAGAACAACAGTTTTATCTACTGTATTGATTTTGACAGATATGTATGTTCTTCGTATAGGCTATACAGACTGGCTCCAAGAAAGATCACATTTTATTTTAAAACAGCACTGCACCCAATCAATTTGATAAACCGTTTAAAGCTGAATAATAATAAATGTTATAATAATTATTATATAATATTTCAATTCCAATATCAAATGTTTGTGTGAAGTGTCAAAGAAGTGAACGATTGCATGAAGTTTGAAACTCCAAAAATGACAGTGCAGATTCCATTGTTTTTTTAAAGCATTCATTTAAGACCTCATTAGTTTAAAGTAGTTATGCATGCATCAATTAATCATGATAACATGGAAATCTAGACGTGTGGGTGTTTCAAATAGTAAAACTTATTGGAAACTAGTCGCGTGTAAACATTTTACTATAGCAAAGTGCGCCAAGATGCAAGATGAAAAAATCAGCGCATTTATGTAAATAAGGACGTTGTTTTCGCTACTTTAATGTAGACGGGTTTTGGGTACTTGGCTTCAATTTTTTTACTCTTTCACGCAAATATGAGTTTTATGACCATGACGTTCTTTAACATATACAAATTTATGAACAATAGTAGAGAAGCTCTCACCTCTACCCTATAATACATTCCATGGCTAATCTATCGTGTAAATTTACTAATGCATGTACTATCCAAATCCAATACAATAACACAATATATATACTAATCTAGACTATAATCTACATTATAATGAAATCTCCCTAACATTTGGTATCATATTTTATTTACAAACGTGGTGCATTTTTTATGGTTCTAATTTCAAAACAGGTTCTGAAAAAACAACACGTGTGAATCTTTAATCTACAGAAATGAAAAATGTAGGTAACTAAAGACTTTAGATAGACTTTTTCATATTTTATGACGCAGCGATAGGTGACAACGTAACGCCGCTTCAGTGGCATTATCACTTTATAGTGTCCATACAACATAATCACAATAACTAAGGTAGGTAAATACATTTAGGTGAGAAGGTACTTCACGCAATAAGTGTAAACCGATTCACTGTGCAAACTATGACAAGCATACCTAAAAGTAAAATACCATTTATTATGCAACTTATTTCAGTTTGCGATTGTCGCCTTAGGTAAAATGTTACATGAGCACACTTTCAATTTTGCAATAATATAAAATTGATTTTATTTTTCTGTAAATAAAAGCAGATTTACTGACGGAATCAAATTCACCAGTCTGCATGGTGGCACAAGTAACTATATTATACCAAAACTGAGGGACCCTATCGCGAATAAATAATAAATAATATTTAGCGTGGGAACTACTCCGCTGTATGAGGAGAGGTCTATACTCTATATAACTCCGCATTTCTTTCTTATTGATACTAATGTTGCCACTTGTTTTAGAACTTTTCTTCATTAGTTAACCTAACACGAACACTTTCATCAAGTAAAGCAGTGATAACTAACAACGAAGAAATCTCATTACTGGATTTCCAACTGAAATAATAATCAGAAATGTTGAAAGAGCTTTGCATTATTGTCATTGGCTGTCGAAAGGAGTAAGATTTCCTCATCTCACTCCATAACTAAAGTATCAATTCTCATATATTTTTGTTCCATCAAGAAGTTATATGCACAATGTGTTCATCATGAAGTTGCTGTTGCTATCTACTCATTACTCTGGAATTTCTGGTTTGACTTGACATGACAAGAGTAGTAAACAAAATTTCTTTGTTGTGTTCTTTCCATCATATAAAGTAGCTCTGCTACTCGTCAGGTTTGAGCAGTCTAACCGTGGAAGTTCACCTTTGAAGACTCATTCCAGAGAAGCTCGTAGAGCAATTGTGCATAACTCGCGTGTATGGCAATCTGAAAGTAAGGAAAATGTCATTTGAAGATATTCCTAATAAGAATGGATTTAGTTATTTTCCCTTATCATGTGAAAGTTTTTGTGACTCATTTTGTCTGAACTGTTACCATTGAACAGACAACTTTCCATCGTGTGTCCTGCAGAAAAGTTTCTTTTGTGACGACATTTAGGAGCAGACTTAAAAGTCCACGTGAGCCAGCGTACTTTTATACTACATATGCACATAATTATAATACAGCTGCTACAAGTATTGTTTTGCTTTTCTTTCCGTCAAGTACACACTTTAAAATGAAGTTGTTTTTGGGTTTTCAAATCAATAATCGTAAATGTGCAAATGAATTGTCACTTTGTGAATCAAAAACAAATTGATTGAGATTCTGACTTGACACAAATGATGTGTACGTCTTTTAGATTGTCGGCTCGATTGTATTAGAATATGGGGTCCCTCAAGCTTAGGAAAATTCTCGAAATTAATAACCAAGATGGATACCCAAGTGGATAACCAATGCAGGAACAAACTTCAAACTAGGAACCATGTATTAATTATGCTAATTTACTTTCACTCTTACAAAAAATGCATGTAAATTTTAAGCGCATGTATGATTGATGAAGATGAGACAAAATACTGGAGTTTTATTCAATGGATTGTTTGTACCGTGCATGTTGAATCACTCAAACTATGAAACCTATGATATAATGCCAATTTATGTAGTATCTCTATAATTGCTTCATAACTGACATAATAAGTATGTAGGTAAGGGATTAAACGCACGTAAAACGCTACAAAATAATAGTATATTCATGCTTGTCCCGGGATTAGCCATAGGTTTTCACAAGTCACACACATGAAGTCAAATTAACATGTAAAATGTTTATCCGACCAGTCTTACTTTTTTTGTTTTCATGTATTTATGAGGTTTTAAGAAAAAAAGAACTGTGGAATTTTTTTGCATTTAAACCAACATTAGTACTACACCCACATTATCTTATTTCATCGCGATGTGAAATATGAAGTAGACATAGTCATAATCCTATTTTCTCCAGCAGTGAGGTAGTTGCTCTTTCAATCGATATTCCTCCCAACTCCCAAACACTGCTATAAATAGATAACGTGACTTTTATACATACATACATTAAAAAACTCAGCAAAATCAAATCGTCCGTCAGCGCTCATTATTTAACAAAGAACAAAATGCACTTTGGATTGAATCACAAAAATACCTTGCTATATTTGGCATATACAAAATGGCATAAATATGTTTTGTTTTCAGGGTAGGTTTTTGAAGATATAGTCAAAGTGAGTGTAGTGTGTGACTCGACGTAAGTGTACTTGTCTCTTAGAATCGCTTTTGTTCTCGTTTTCTCCTAGCCTTCTACAAACTTTTCTTTTTGGCCCTCAAGATAAAAGCACAAACTGAAAGGAAATTGTGAAAAATAATGTAGTCTCATGTACATTCATTCTTTCGGGGTAATGTAAGACGCATTACGAATTCAACATAGACAAACAAGCAAGTCAGTACTATTATTAACGTTGTTAACAGATTGTGAAAGGGAAAACCTCAGCTAATAGTTATATTAAGTTCTCCTTACTGAACTGTAGTCTCTGAATATTTGTGTCGTTTCCAGATAATAATTGAAATTCGCAGAATTAACAACGAGTCAAGATTTTAGATAGGCATGTTTTTATTATTTTGAGCTCCTCCAAACTACTTGATAATATTATTATTTCCTGTGTTTTCGCCTTTCGGCACAGTTGAAAATATTGCCTAACAAGGAGCGCGTGCAAACGGACAAGTGGGTTTGAAAATGTGAAAGATTACAAAAAACCAAGCAAGTATCAACGCTTTACTACAGTGTATTTATGTCTTGATTTTGATAGATGCATAATGATGTATGTATTTATGTGTGTAAGGAAATTTCATCAATATATATTTATTCAGTGAGTATAGATAATTATGGATTGATAGGGAAAACCAAAGTTTCAGCTTGCCACTAATAACGTTTTGTTTTTTGTCGTCACATACGCTTCTGTAGGGTTGGTGAGGTATCAGATAATAATTGTCTCTACTAATACCTTCAACGAATAAAAAACAATTTCCAAGAGACTTGTAGTCTTCGTATGTGACTGGCGTCGGATTTCAAACTACTCATTCTTCCTATTGTTGATCAATACGATAAAGCAATCGTGCTCTAGTGTGAAATCGCATTCAATTGTGCTATGATGGAATTATTTTTCTCTATTTGTGGTTTGGTTACACAGACGCTCGCAAATCACTTTTATAGAAGCAATTTCGGAACTGCGTCACCCCAGAGCCCTAGACAAACACAAGGATGCTTGATGGAATGAAAGTGGATGGCAACATCAAAACTATATAATTTCCTTTGATGTAATATATTTGGTGAGGTTTCTCCCATGTCAAGAGTAGGGGTTCAACGAGAAAAGTTGCATTTGACTCTTTAACCTGTTTCACCAGTTCTCCAAACCAAAATCCTGTGTGCTTTTTAGAAATTAATAAGATAAGACCCCAGAAGAGTTTACTTTCACTCATGACACATCAAACATAAATGCACATTTAGCCAGGCTATTTTATTCTATCGATTCGTTGCTTGTCAATAACCAGAAAATACTCAAGAGACTGTGACTATATCTTTTCAAAACAAATCTTCCAGTTTTAGCAAAAATGATGGAAAATTTAATAACGCTGGAGGTTTTGAGTGGAGCACTTGCCTCACTCCCACGGGAGCAAACGCTTGAACTACGCTCACAATTCATTCCGTAAGATGAAAATTTGCAACTTTGGTAGATTTGTATTATATGCAGCATGATTTTATCTAGTGTTCAATTTCATAGGAAAGCATGCAAATTGCATTTTGAGAAAGCGCCAATGAAAGTGATTCGTGCCAATGGTCAATACCTGTATGATGATAATGGAACTGAATATCTGGATTGTGTCAATTGCGTTGCACACGGTGAGGAGTGAAAATGCTTTCTCAGTTTTGACTGTGTGCAAATTCTTGTTCTCTTATCTTTTGGTTTATTGGATTCTAATATATTGTGGTTTTAGTGGGCCACTGTAATCCATCAGTAGTCGAGGCTGCAAAAACAGCAATGCTTCAAATGGGAAATGTTTCCCTTGGAATGAGTGATATTGCATCCGAATATGTAACCAAACTGAAGGCTACATTTCCACCTGAAATTGACACATTTCTGTGGGTAACATCTGGGTAAGTTATATGGAAATTTGCTATAAGTTATGGAGGAAAAAATATAATCATGAAACACCTACGCTTATAATAGAGAAGAGATATGCAATAAGACGTTATCCAAGACATACATAACATAGCAATAATTAATAATGTTTGCGTGAATAGCTCCGAAGCAAACGATCTAGCCATCCAATTGGCCCGACTATATACTGGTGGTTACGATGTGGTTTCTGTCGACAGAGGCTTCCATGGTGGGCTTTCGGTCACAAACAATGTGAGCCCCAGACAGTTCACTAACGACCGTATGTAACGAAAAATCCCGTTTCTCTGACACGTGCAAAAACATGTGCAAATAATTTTGTGAAAAAAACATCTAACAATTTGCATTTATTTTATGTACAGAAAAATGTCCAGACTGGGTTCATGTCTTGCAATGCCCTGATCTCTACAGAGGAAAGTATCGAGGGGACGAACACAACGACATGGACATAAAAAACGCTGTAGAAAAATATTGCCAAGATGCTAAACATGTTATGGAGAATGCTGTGAGAAACAAACAAAAGAAACTCGCTTGTTTCATATGCGAGCCCCTTATCACAGTTGCAGGAGTGATTATACCACCTTCCCAGTGGATCCACTCAGTATACAACGATATTCGTTCATTTGGCGGAATTGCGATTGCTGACGAAGCTCAAAGTGGTCTGGGCCGTTGTGGCGCTTCCATGTGGTGCTTCCAAATGTTTGAGGATCTGATTCCAGATATAATTACGATTGGCAAGCCTTTGGGAAATGGTCATCCAATGGCTTGCATTGCCACTCGCAGTAGTATTGCCTCCAAATTAGTGAGCTCAACCAGTTACGAATATGCTTGTGATTTAGTGAGTGCTGCAGTTGGTCTAGCTGTTTTAAACGCGGTGAGATCATTTTCTCTTCAAATGAACGCAAGGTCCGTGGGAGATTTCCTGAGGGAAGGAATTCGAGCGTTGGCGGGAAAACATGCTAATATAGGTAAAGCATTTAATTGATATGGACTTTTCCACGAAATTATTGTTTTCTATGAAAACTGATAAGATCTTTCGCTTTCATTTCATTATTCTGAAGGACAAGTGAGAGGTACGGGTTTAATGATCGGAGTGGAGATTGTGTACAACCAAGAGTCACGGAAGCCAGCACGTGACATCGCAGAGAGAATTTGTTACAAGTAATGAATAATGAATTTACTAAAACTTTTGAATCAATATGAGATGAAACAGATGCTTAATATTTCATATCAATATACATACATAATATTTCATATCAAAAGGATGCTGGACCATTTTATTATCCTGGCGAATGATGGGATTCACAAAAACGTCCTTATTATCACACCTCCGATGTGCTTTACATGCGAGAACGCCCATCGCGTGGTCATCGCTTTGGATAAGGTGCTCAAAGAAATCGAGGATAACGACGATGGTATTTCCTCTGTTGTTGCTGCGGTTGCTCAAGGGTCAACCAGCATCAGTGGAGAAAGAATTTTGTCTTTTAATGAGCTTGTGGATTTTGTCAGTCCTGGGTTGGGTATCGGCGGAGGCGAAGAAAGAACAAGAAGTAGTAGTAGCAACAGCAATGACGGAGAGGTTGATCCTTCAACCACAGTAATTTTAGATTTATCGACATCAACTCCAACGTATACTTCGTTACGTGAACTTACCCAAGAAGAGGATGACGGAGGCTATGTCACTTCAAATAGCTTTGCATCAATGGACTAACAAGCAAGCTAAAAGTGAGATTGCGAGAAAAAAACATTTACATACCCTACATATCTCTGAGATCAAAGTACAATTAAAATATATACCAGTACAATGTTACAATGCTATCCCTTATAATGTTAGTGTATAATGCTAGTAATGTGATATTTTCAATAATATGTATTTTCTTTCTGCGTGTGTGACTCTCCTGCACTGCAACCCTGTTTTGCAATGATAATGATTTCGATTGCGAAATAACTTCTTGGAATAAAAAACACCTTTAAGTCTGAGGCAAACATAAGTCAAGATTTATTTTTCAAAAAGTTCGTTTTAAGAGCTATGAACGCATTGCAGGTTGAACGATTACTGACATTCTATATACTCATTCAGCGGGGGCAGCTTCCGTTGGTGCTGGCGCAACCGTTGTCGTTGTAAATTCATCACAATAGTAAACCCGTTCAGTTGTCCTTTCAATAGCTCCTCGCCGCCGCCGTCTTCTTCTCCCTTCTTCAGCAGGAGGTGCAGCTTCCCCTCCCTCTTCTCCGGGAGGTGGGGCAGCTGTACTTGGTCTTTCCTGGCAATTTTTCTTTGCAAAGTACAAACGCTTTGCTTCAGCATAAGCTTCATTTAGTTTCTTTAGTGGGATCGGTCTTTTCGAACCATTTTCTTCAAAGTAGCTCTCCGACTCATTCAAGATTTTTCGGCCAAAGCGAGTTAGTTCAGCTTCCGTAAATAGAGTGCCATCGGGGTAGTCGTTTGGATTTAAGGGATCTGGTCCATAGATCTCCCTTTTTGAGCGTCCATGAAGATAAGATGACTCATCTTCAAGTGGGTACAAAACCTACAAAATATTTAGTATTGATTAGCTTGTACCAGTTATAGTAGTTCTACTTTAGAAAATGATTGTATCGTCTCACTGAAAAAATATTGTCAAACGAGAAAAGAAAGAGGAATCCGATTGTGGTAACTAAAACTATTTGTTTGTGACGAGAAATGAAACGCGACAGACTTGAAACACTCATAGCTTTTTTATTTCATTGGCACAACTTTTTTAATACATCTGCTTCATTTATCCAGATTTATTTTTAAATGCTAAAGTATTAAAACACTCTATGGAAGTCTGCAAATGATGAATGTAGGCTCAGTAAATATTGACCAAAATCCTTATGTAGTCATCGTTCATTCCTGATTTGGTAATTATTCATGAGCATGATCTTTTGTCTTGTAAGCGTTAATTAAACATTTATAGCGCTTGTTTGTTTGCGTTTAGTTTAATAGCTTCAAGGTAATTTTTAATGATACCAATAACATTACAAGAAATTAGCCATTTGACTTGCATTGACATCGATTTTAGGTTTGTCTTAGGAGATTACATAGTCCAACAGGGAATAATGGTATGGTGTAGTAAATGTACGTGTATTTGCAATTGTTATTTGGAAAGGTAAATACCACGAGTCATTCGTCAGATCATAGGCAAGAGTCTGTATATCCTTACAAACGTTTTTACAATAAAAAGAAGGTAACTTAACTCAAGAAAAATGAAAATCTCATAAAGCCCCACCATTTGTTTATATTATTAAGCTGACGTGTGTGTATGTGACAAACGATAAACGTTGCGACAAATGTAGGAAAAATATTTACAATCTCTGATAGTCTGATAGTCACCAATATAAACATTTCTTGTTATGTTATGTCATGACTCATGAGTCATAGATGTCAGTTTTTTCGAATAAATTCAAAGTTAAATGGAGTGTACTTATGCTGGATTATGTAAATATACCTTTAACTTTGACGGGGCAACGTAAGAATTGCAGTTAAATCACCTCAACATGGATTGTATTTTATCATGATGAAGAGAAAAGACAAAAGAAAATGTCATAATAACTACATTTCTACAGGTGCATAAATCAATTAGCAATCGAATAGCTTTGGAAAATTTTTGACAGGTTCTTGTGCTCGAAATACATAATGAATATGACTGCAACTGCTGGTCAACCGATTGATAACAATGAACTAAATGGACCATGCAATGATTCGTGACGTTTACAGTAAGGTCCTTTAAAGTACTATCATTCATATGCTTAGGTAGGTACGCCTTGTATGGTATAAATGCATCGGAATGTGTATCATCCTAAAACTCTTCTGCTCTTCTGCTTTTGCATGATGAGTTCATAATGGTATTCCTTTCCCTTCTTCCCTATTTATTTAACTTTTGCAGCTCTACATGCAATCCATCCATGGCCATGCTAAACGATAACTTTTATATCCATTTACTTTACACACGTTTTACATGATGAACACGTCACTTATAGAGCCCAAAAACGTAAAGAAGTCAAGTTGTTGCGAGAGAATGAGCGGAGGTCTACGCCACGTACAATACAGAAATACGTGCCTATCGACAAGCTGTTTCTGCTTCAGAGTTGAGTGGCTTCTATGCTGAAGTGAATGCTCGAAGAGTAGATGATCCTAGAGCGACCAAAAAGCATAAAAAGCAGAAAAAGCATAATGACTTCGTAGGGTATGGGTTGCCACCATTATAAG